>BSBK01002508.1:582500-652794 GCA_027943335.1 Chamaecyparis obtusa | reverse complement strand
TGTACCTACATATCAACCTATTGAGGCATTAGTGATACATTGACGGGACATAATTCTACTTATTATTTGTTTTTGTATGTAATGAAGCTTTGTACCCTGCAATATACACTTTACATAGAGTAATCATTCAGTCTATATTGTCAACTTTGATATAATGAGTGGCACTTTGACCTAAATTCAAAGTGATCATATTATGTGGGAGAAAATTATTTGGTAGAATTCCGTAAAGATGTGTTTTAATTGCTTTCTAGGATCATAGAATATGAACAATTTGTCTCAAAAATGTTGCCAACTTTCTCCTTGATTGTGCCAAAAATGGAGCTTTATAATTGGGTATGGAATCTATCACAATATATAAGATGGAGGGGGATTTTGTTAGACTGCAATCATCTTCCTCATAAAATTTTTCTTTCTAGGATTATAGAATACACACAGTTTGTCTCAAAAAAATTCCTCATTTTCTCTTTGATTGTGTCAAAATAAGAACTTTATTATAGGGTATGGAGTCTATCACAATATAATGGAGGGATTTTTATTAGATTTTATGAAATCTATCACTATTATTTGTATTGCTATTTACCTAGAGGGAAAAACTAATATTTTATTGAAGTAATAAACTTAATTAATGAACAACTAAATCTTAAACAAATTATTTTTTAAAGTTGATAATAAATGTAAAAATTTGAATTATGTAATAAAATAATACAAAATAATGTCAAATATTATAATTAATGATGGTATTAAAATAAATTTATATTATTGCTTTTTATTCTTATTATATTATCTTTATTATATCATAATATTATAATTAACATTATTTACTATTACTATTACTATTATTAAACTATTACTATTTATATAATTTTATCAATATTTTATTATATAATAATATATATATGATTTGTAAATTAAAAAATAACGATAAATATCTTTAAATTAATATATTAATAATATAAAAATAGAAATAATAGTTATTATATTTATTATCTTATTCTATTATTTCAATAATATATTACAAAAATAATAAGTATAATATTTATCATCTTATTATATATATTATTATTTCTATTACTACTAAGTATTATATTAGATGTAAAATATATAAAGTGAAAAAAAATAATTTAAAGTTTAGTCATGTAAGCCTTAATATAAAAGTGTATTTTTACTAGGGAGTGTGAGCAGCTCCATCGACAAATGAAATAGGAGGTAGGTTGTGTTGCGTTGAAGAACTATAAAATAAATTTTAAAAATGTCTTTAAAAAATAGAGCATAAGTGAAATTAAAATACCTTTTACATGCTTTTATTACGTGGTTCTTTGTGAACAAATTCTGATTTCAAATTTATGCATGAAATATATAGAGTCGAAAGCATGGAAAATGGTAGGATATGTTTTTTAGTGTATGTCACATCAATTCATAGTCTTTAAGCCATATTAATAGAGCCCTTAACAAAGCTTTCCATTATCATCTTCAATTCCAATTTATATAAGTATTGAATGGCAAGAAAAGACAAGTGAAATTTGGATTTGTAATTTGAAGCAAATAATTTGATTTATTGAATGAAGTTGGGAGTAGATGCAAACACAACTATTACATGTAAAAATATATTTTTTAAATAAATAAAAAGCAATGATACTAAAGATACACACTACACACTTTTACCATTGACCAAACCCTTTTGAGAAAGAAATAAGAGAACTTCACCTATCCAAGAATATTTTAAATGGTATTTTCTTCTTAAAAGGAAAATAAGCGTAATCTGACAAAAAATGGTATTTGTTTGTTGGAAGAAAAATTAACGTACAATCATATGAAAGTATCAATCTACATAAGTTGTTGTTTTGATTCAAAAACACATCCTATATAATAAATCAATCCTACTTTCTAGATTACCTACATTGCTTGCTCTTGGCTAGAGCTAAGAAGGTGAATGTCATGAATGAAAGATTTTAATAACATCTACGAGGCCAAAGCAACCTATGGGACCTCCTAGGAAATGAAAACACCCTAGAAAGGGTGTTAGATCATTAAGCCCTTTGTAAACTACTTCTTTAAATTTACTCTTCGACAATGAATTTTGATCATTAAGTTTCTTGTCTTGTCTAGCCATGTTTCTTCAAAACGAGTACATAAATTGCCTGCTTTTAAAATCTTCTCATAGTTGTCCAGTGGATGTCTTTGTATATTGGGCACTCCATGATAAAATGTTTCTCTATCTCTACTACTCCCAAGTTGTAAAATAAACATATTCTCTCCTCCCATTCTTCCTTAGGTATCATTCATCTACCTATTTCACACTTCAAGTGATGAGAACTTGTCCTAAGTTGCACTATGTGCATTTTAGCACTCCATTTGATATTTTCTCTTATGTAAGCTTTCTCCTCATGATCTTCTATGGGGTTAAATTCTATGATATAAGAGTCTTTTTTGTGCCCATATTTTTTGGGGTGTATAGGGTGAATTTAGACTCTTTGTACTATAATACAAAAAAAAATTGTACTATTTTGCCAATAATTATTCCTGCTTCAATTACCTATGTTATGTTTTGGCACCAAAATGTTAGCTAAATAGGGGAGAAATGAAAAAATAGAGTAGGTAAGTTTAGATTGTAACCTAACCTTCTAGTGAGTGACCCTATTTTTAAAAATCCAAAGCTAGCTATGAATGACGAAATGTCCAAGCCAAGCCATTTGAAATCCTTGAAAAAAAAAATGGAGAATAAAGATTACTTTAGAAGATTTAAATATACAATTTCTTTTAATGTGATTGATGAACTAGTCCACGATAGATTTAATCTACATGATTCTAAGAAATGGTTGACCGAAAAGACCAAACAATATTTGAAACTAAAAACTTGCAACAAAACATTCAACATATACAATTTCTTTTAATGTGATTGATGAACCATACGTTCAACCCTTGTCTGACTCTACTGCTATTCCACGGTTAGAGGCCTTGGATTCTTTGCTTACCTTTGGGTCGAAGCTAGACTAGAAAGGCACGCTTGTGGGGACCCAAACTGCTAAGGTGGATTCTCTTGTTGTGTGACTAGCATTATGGATGAAGGCACATAAATCCTCCTTCTTGATTCCATTGTTGATAGAACTATGGCAGAATTTCATCAAGCCTTGGTTGGACTCTTTTTCGATTTTAGACCCACCATCGATATGGTGAGAAAATGGGTTGAAGGCAACTAGAAGTTGAACGGTAGTGTGGCGACCTTTGTGATGTTGGGTGGTCTTTTTTTGTTTAGATTCATGGTGGAAGAGGACCTTGCCCTTATCCTTGTGGGTTCCTAGCTATATGGTAAGCACCTCCTCACTTTGGCTAAGTGGAAGCTCGACTTCAACCCTTTTGCTGATCTAAATAAGATGGCCCCTATTTGGATCCGGCTGTCGGGTCTCCCACTTGAGTTCTGGGATGAATAGGTCTTTAGGTCAATAGGGAACTCCTTTCATCATTATATTGTTGCTGATCTGATCACCCTCTCCAAGTCTCGTCTTCTTTTTTCTCATTTCTATGTTAATGTCCCCATTAACAAGACACTCCCAAACTTTGTTGTCCTTAAGTCCAAATTGGGGAAATGGTCTCAGGCCATCGTGTATGAGAATGCAACACTCTACTATCAAGATTGTAATTCTAAAAGGCACACTAGGAAGGATTGCAAAGTACCTAGGCTACCAGAGCCAAAACTTTAGGGCAGTGCTGCTCCTCCCCCAAAGACCACAGATGTTGCTACTCTACAGTCGCAAGTTGCTGGTGCTCTACCGACCCATGTTACTAAGGATGATCCCCCTATGTTGGAGGTGGTCCCCTTGAGAAGTCTACTAGAAGAGGGAGAATTACCCATGGGTGGAGTCTCTATTGAGGAGGGATTCTACCCCCCTAATAGTGATTTGGTTGATAAGCAAGGCCAAGTCAACCCGATGGCCATGGGTAACACAAAAGTGCGGCTTGAAGCATCAGAACTGGTGGATAGCCCAGTGATGGAAGTGGTCCTGAATACCTATGATATCAGCCCTTAATAGGCTATTTGTAGCACCCCAATTAAGCCACCTGAGGCTTTAAAAAGTGGAGATGGGAGAATGGAAAACCCAACACAAGAAAACAAGGATCAAAAAAATTGATGTGGGTGTGGACACAAAACTAGGACGTTCATCAGACAGGACAAGAAGACATAGGAGCACAATGAAGGAGATTGCTAAGGGCAGACTGCAAACCCTCGACCTCACACCTAAAGGTAAGAAATGAATATTTTCTCCTGGAACATTTGGGGCATAAATAACCCGTAGAAACAACTTGTTGTTAAGTAGTATATTGTTGATTATAAAGTAGACATTCTCCTTATTCAAGAAGTCAAAATGACCTATTGTAACTTTGATTCTCTTGTGGGATGGCTATGGCCTAGAGTCATGTTCTTTTATTCTGAGGCTTGTGGGGCTTCTGAGGGGATTGCTACCCTTTGGAACCCTTCTAAAGTTAATGGGGATGCCCTCATTTTCTCCCACCACCATCTTGTTGTTTCGTTCACCTCCCAGATGGCTATGTGGCACTATTTTAATATTTATGCTCCTAATTCCCGTCAGGGTAGAAAGGATGTTTGGGAGGAGCTTTCATCCTCTTTTCTCCTCCTTCAGGACTCTAATTTTTTGGTGGTAGGGGACTTCAACTCCCCTCTATACCCTTCTAAAAAATGTGGGGGTATTGTGGATTTTACTGAAAGCATGGGGGACCTATCCAACTTTTTTAGTTTGAATGGACTTTAGGATGTTGATCTTAAAGGTAATCCCTTCACCTGGACCAACAACGGGAAGGGAAACCACCTGATTCAAGTGCAACTTGATAGGGTCTTAATATCTTCTTCTTGGGATCTAGGTCCCTCCTGCTCTCTCACTGCCCTCCCTAGAACCACCTTTGATCATAATCCTCTATTTCTCAAGTGGGATGGATGGGAAGCACTCCTACCTTGCCCCCTTCAGATATGAAATTATGTGGAGTTCACACCCCAATTTTAGGGACAAAGTTCAACAATGGTAGTCCAGTCCGATCAAGGGTACTGCTATGTTTAGAGTGGCCTCTAAATTGGGAAATCATCAAGGGAGCTATTAAATGTTGGAGTAAGACCACTTTGGTGATATATTTCATAAAAAGAAAGCTCTGAATGAGAAATTGGAAAACCTCCAAGGGCTGATGGCTACTGGAAATTTATCGCCCGAATTACTCAATGAGGAGGAAGAGGTTAGGAAATATTGGAAAGCTTCTCTAGCTAATGAGGAAATTTTCTAGAAGTAGAGGTCTAGAGTGTTGTGGCTCAAACAAGGAGATACGAACTCTTCTTTCTTCCATCAATCTGCCTATAAGCACAAGAGGTAGAATACTATCAACACTCTTAAGGATAGTAGCGGGAATGGGATATCTAACCCTACCTTGTTGTGGAATCTAGCTATGAACTACTTTGTCAACTCCTTTACTGATGTGAATACTAGTAATTCTAAAACCCTCCAAAATTAGCTTTTCTCTATTTTTCCAAAGGTGATCATCGACAACGACAACAACTCCTTACTTTCAAGTGTCACTAATGAAGATGTTTGTAATGTTGTGTTCTCCTTGAAATCCTTCAAAGCCCCTGGCCCTGATGGCTTCCCCCTAACTTTTTTTCAAGATTTCTAGGACATTGTTGGGTATGATGTGATACATGTTGCCAAGGATTTTTTCAGAACTAAGAAAATTCTCAAACAGCTCAATGACACTTCCATTGTCTTGGTGCTAAAATGTGCTGAGCCCAAAAAATATGGATGATTTTAGACCCATCAGCCTCTATAACACCTTGTACAAAATCTTCTCTAAAATTATGGTCAGCAAAATCAAAACCCTTCTCAATAAAGTTATTAACCCCAATCAGAAAGGGTTTGTCCTAGGTAGACAAATTTTGGACACCGCCATCACTACCCATGAAATCTTGCACTCTATCTCTCATAGAAAGGTTGTTGATATGGCACTAAAGCTTCACATCTCTAAAGCCTATGATAAAGTTAATTGGAACTTCCTCTATAAGGTCCTTGCCTCCTTTGGGTTCTCTCAAGACTTCTTAACTTTGATAAATGCTTGCATTGAAACTATCAAATTCTCTGTGTTGTTCAACAGTAAACTAGGTACTAAATTTGCCCTTGCTAAGGGTCTCCACCAAGGGGATCCTCTATCCCCCTATCTTTTTATCCTTCTTGTTGAGGTTTTGGGCTGTAACATGATGTACCTGGCACATCTTCAAAAAATTGAGCGAATCAAACCTACCTCCAACCTTCCCCCTGAAGTCCTACAACAGTTTGTGGATGACACATTCTTCTTCAGTACCTCCTCAGTTTTAGAAGCTAGGGAGTGGAAATTTATGCTTGACAATTATGCTACTGCTTTGGGACAAAACATAAACTATCATAAAAGAAAAATATTCTTCTTTAATACTGATTTGATGGTCCAATCTAAGATCCTGAGAATTATTGGCTGCCAGGCTGATTCGCTTCCTGCAACTTACCTTGGTCTCCCTCCTACTGTCAAAGAAGTGAAGAATGAGTTTTGGAACTCCATCCTTGAGCGAACTCAAAGGAAGTTGGCTGGATGGAAAGGTAAACTGCTCTGCAACGTTGGCAAGCTTCAACTTCTTGTTGCTTCTCTTCATGGAATTCATGTCTGTTTTCTTTTCATTTTTTAAAATTTATGGTGTCATGGCTGACAAGTTGGAAAAGACTCAACGCACCTTCCTCTGGTCAAGGTTTGAAGAAAAGAGAAGACTTCCTCTAGTAAGCTAGGAAAAAGTTTGTCACCCTAACATATGGGGGGCCTTGGACTGAGAAGAATTAACAACCTCAATGGAGCCCTGCTATCTAAGTTGTCCTGGCAAATGGTTTTGAGCTTTGTTGACTAGTGTAAAATCATGGAGGCCAAATACCTTGATGGGGGATGCTTTTGTAAGCTCTTTATGGAATAGGGGCATTCAAGAGGTTCCAAAATCTGGAACAATATCCTCAAAAATAGAAGTATTTTGGAGAAAGGAACTCTTTGGCAATTAGGTAATGGCAGGGACATAAGGTTTTGCGAGGACCCTTGGCTTTCTGATGGTATTCTTGATGCCACTCATTTCTCCCAATTAAGAAACACTCTTACCTAGGGAGTGGGCAACTTTGTCTCCAATTTCATAACAAATGGTAGATGGATTGATACTACCCCTTTCCTGAGGGACAGATTGAATCTCCTTAATTTGGCTGCTAACCTCACTACATTAATCCAATCTATTTGCATTCCCATTTTTGATAGACCTGATAGACTCCTTTGGCGTCATACCCTTCATGGTGGCTTCACTGTGAAATCTGCCTACAATCAGCTTACAACAGCTCTTGTCGACGCTACCTGGTGGAAAAATGTGTGGCAACCACAACTCATCCCTAAGGTCAAACTTTTATGGTGGATGGTGCTACATGGGAAAATTCTTACTCTGGACAACCTCACTAAGAGGGGGTTTAATCTTGCCAACAGATGTTTCTTATGTAAGGAAGAAGAGGAAAAGATAAACCACTTATTTATTCACTATGAATTTGCATCTTAGGTGTGGTAGCTAATTTTAACTTGCCTTGGCATCTAGTGGACTCCTAATAAAGGTATTTGTGATCTTTTCCATAACTAGCATCAACACATCCTACCCAGTTTGCATCAGTGTACACATGAATCTCAACATTTTCTGGATTAGGATACCATAGACCATAGTCTATAGTGCCTTGTAAGTATCTAATATCCTCTTTATTGCCATGAGGTGACTTTGTTTAGGTTCTATTGTAAATCTTCCGACTATGCCAACTGTATTTTAAATATCAGGTCTAGTCTAAGTAAGATAAATCAATTTTCCAATCATAGACTTATACAATATTATATCAGCTACTGGTGAGTTATCTTCCTTTGTAAGCTTGCATCCAGTAATCATAGGTTTCCCTACTAGCTTGCAATCATCCATCTTGAATTTATTTAATATTTCCTTCACACACTTGGACTGATTAATGAATATACCTTTCTCTATCTGCTGCACATTCAATCCCAAAAAGTACTTGATAGGACCAATCATACTCATCTCAAATTCATTCTGCATCTCCTTAGCAAATTCATCACTAAGTTTGTCATTACCTCCAAAGATAATGTAATCAACAAATATAGCTACAAGTAGTAAACCTTCAGATGTCTCTCTAATGAATAGATTACAATCTATTGCTCCTTTCTTGAGTCCAATCTTTGTTAAGTATCCATCTAGTCTCTCATACCATGATCTAGGGGCTTGCTTAAGTCCATAGATGACCTTCTTCAGTCTGTATACCATATCAGGTCTGTCTGATAAGGTGAATCCTTTCGATTGCTCAATGTATACTTCTTCTTTCAAATCTCCATTTAGGAGTGCTGACTTGACATCCATCTGATAAAATTTGAAATTTTTTATTGTAGCATAAGCTAGAAACAACTTAATAGCTTCTAATCTTCTCACAGGTGCAAATGTGTCTAAATAATCAATGCCTTCTCTTTGTGCATATCCTTTACATACTAATCTTGCTTTGTTTCTTACTATTGTACCATCTTCATTTATTTTATTTCTAAATATCCACTTTGTTCCAATCACATTCTTATTACTAGGTCTTGGGACCAATTCCCAAGTGTCATTCTTAATAATCTGATCAAGTTCTTCTTTCATAACATCATGCCAATCTAAATCATTACAAGCATCTTCAACACTTAAAGGTTCAATTTGAGATAGTAAACATACTGCATCACTGCTAGTTGAGTTCTTTGCTTGTGACCTTGTTAAGACTTTGCCACTCTGATCTCCAATGATATCTTACTTGGAATGGTTTCTAGATGTAAACTTTGGAACTTTAGTTGATGCTGACTCATCAAACTTAGGATTTTCTTCTTCACTTGTCTCAGGGTCATTAAATAACACATCAATACTGTCAAACATTTCTTCAATAACTGTCTCATTAGTGGAGGGTCTAGGTTCTTCTTCAATCATGGGTGAGTAATCATGATATCTTTCTTAAACCATAAACTTTTCATCAATCTTAACATAAGCACTTTCAATGATCTTTTTCAATCTTAAATTGAAACATCTATAAGCTTTACTTTTAGTAGAGTAATCAAGGAAAATACCTTCATCACTTCTTGCATCAAACTTGCCTACTGCTTCATCCCTCTTGATGTAGCACTTGCTTCCAAAGATTTTGAAATATTTTACTATGGAAACATTATCAAACCATAGCTCATATGGTGTTTTGTCAGTGCCAGGCCTTAACTGAATTCTATTGATGGTGTAGACTACTATATTGACCACATCTCTCCAATAGGTGTGTGCACCATTTCCTTCTATCATGATGGTGCGTGTTGTATCAAGAATGATCCTATTCCTTCTCTCTTCAATTCCATTCTGCTGAGGTGTTCTAGGTGCACTTAACTGTCTTTTTATGCCATGTTCTTTGCAGTATTCATAGAATCTGTCAGAGGTGAATTCTCCTCCTATATCTGATCTCAAATATTTTATCTTTAATCCAAATTCATTCTCAACCTTAGCTTTGAATATTTTGAACTTGTCAAATGCTTATGACTTATTCTTTAAGAATGCAACCCACATCATCCTAGTATAATCATCAACAAACAAAATGAAGTACCTTTCACCATAGTATGATCTTGTTTGAGTTGGACCACATAGGTTTGTATGAATCAGATCCAACTTGTTCTCTGTTGAATTGTGCTTACTCCTGAATGAATTCCTCACATGCTTTCCCATCACACATTCCCTACATATAGTATCAACTGGCTTTGCTATGTTAGGTAGATCTCTTACTACCTTTACATTACTTATCTTTACTATGTTATCAAAATCGATATGATAGTCTTTGTTGGCAATTTGGTTGAGTTGATTGCATAGATGTTTTCATTATGACAACATATGATCCACATGAAGATTTCACAAGTCAGAGAGCAAGTATGACAGAACGCATTGCAAATTTGTTGAAGTGTGAGACAATATTTTCACCAGTGCACCTGGACACAGTTTTTGTTTGTGATGTTGACTGGAGTAAGTTCTATGCTTGCACACTTGAACATAGACTCTATGGTGACTAATGATGACCCATCTCAGAGCACAAGTCAGTATGGCATGTATGGAAGAAGTTATGACAGTTTTACCGAAGACAGTGTTAAGCCGACATGACAGTTTTTGAAGACAGAATTGGTAAAGAGTTAAGGGATTATTTTGTTTATCAAAATAATGACTTAACAATATAAAGGGATGACATCCTAGATGTTAACCCTTAGATAAAGTTATTTTGTAATATGGAAGCCGACCAAGAAAATTTATTAGCCTTAATAACTTGTATAAATGTAATTGTAAAATGTAAGAAGAGAAGGATGTAATATGCGAGATATATGATGTATATGCAATAGCGATAGTGAAAGAGCAATGAAGAGATATTGATGCAAGTAGTATAAGGTTATGTACCTTGACCTATTTTGTAATCAATGTATATTGTACATTACTTGTTTGGGCATTGGGCTCAGCTGGTATTCACATTTTGTACTACCAACTCCTAACAGGGTTGAGGCTTCTAACAAGGCCTATAGCCCCTTAATCAGGACTGATACACTATATGCTTGTAATAGGCTCCTAACAAGGTCAACATCATTAACAAGATAATTTTGATTAGTGGATCTTTATGGGTACCATCCCCACCAAGGTTTTCCCTTGGCCAGGGTTTCCTCAAGAACAAATCATATGTTATGAGTTCTTTAGTTTTATTGCTATGCATGTTGTGTAGCTTCTTATGTTATGCATGTGTAAAGATAATCTGTTATATCCATAATTGGGCAAAAGATAAAGTTTGTAGAATACTGATTCACCCCCCCCCCCCCTCTCTGTATTCCCTATTTCTAACAGTCTTTTATGCCATAACCAACTGTCATCAACTTTAGCAACAAAACAAGTTGCTTCTGAATTGAGTTGAAAAACATTACCTCTTATTTTTCTGTCATATATTTATATATGTATGTACATGTGGATTTTGTATGTAGGTTTGCAGGTACCGGGCATCGACTTCCTTGAATTGTAAGGATGAGTGTGCCCTTTCACAATATCTCAAATGGTAAGAGATGGGAGATAACATGGATCCAAAACCCTAACTTAAGCTCATTTGTCCTAGGATTGGACAAGTACCAGTTTGACTACCCTACTCGAATTCATCTAGGTGGCATGAATTCATGGATCCCGTTCTTGAGAGTGTGCTTGGTCTTAGTTTGCTTGATTTTATTGTGCTTGATTCAGTTGATTTATGTTTATATAGGTTATTTTATATGATTATTAATGTTAGGATCATAGTTGAATTTAATGATTAATTATGCTCCTATGTTTAATTGAGAAAATTAATCTAAAGTCAATTATGTGATTATTTGGAATTAATTGATTATTTAATTGAAATTAGATTTAATTATGCTTGAGTGTATTACTAAATAATTAAATATTTGATTGCATGATTTTAGGATGCATTATGTATTTAATCTATTTAATAATGAATTTTAATCATAACATGTGCATAATTAAAAAGTGATTTGTTTTTAAAAAAGTGAACAACTAGTTTTCAAAAGTCAAAGTTGGGTTGTGCAAAATAAAGATATTTTAATTAATTAATTAGGATTTACTTTCAATTTTGGAATTGAAGTTTGATTAGGAGTTAACTGTTGAGTCATCTCTGGGATTTACATGAAAGGGGGAATTGAATCCCTAATAGGGGGAATTGCATTCATTTTGAGATTAGACAGGTTTTTGGAGAAGATTTTTGGGAAGAGCTTGTGTGCTTGGAATTTTGGAGATTTTGGATTGTTGTGGTTGCTTGTTGGTTTGGGCTTCACTATGCATCTAGATCAGGCGCATGTGTTTCTACACAGTTTTCAGATCTGTAGGTTGGATTGAATTGAGAAAGGAATTCTACTTTCAGATCTTCAATGGGATTTCATTTCAGTTTTTGGCATTGGATCTGAGGTAGGATCTGGAAATCTCCTTCTATGGTTTTTGTTTTATAGTTTGATGAATTTCTATGTCTGAATAATTTCCTATTTGTCTCCTTAGATCTGTCTGTGTTTTTCTTGTTTTGGGTATTAGAGAAGCCCTTGAGTATGTTATTTTAGGATTTTATTAAATTTTAGCACAGTAGGGTTATGCTGGCAAAATTTCGTTCAAAGTTTTCTCATAGTTTTCCTTTAAAATGAAAAATCAATCCTAGGTTATAATTGAACTATAATGTTGAAGAAAAATAAATTTATCTTTGGTTGAAATCAATTTTAGTAGGAAAAAACCCAATTTTGGTGTAAAAGTTAATTATGGAAAGATATATTTTATTCTCTGTTTGAAAATTCAGTCTTCAAAAAAAAATATACAGTCCTTTTCAATTTTATGAACAGACCAATAAGACTAAGAAGAATATATATTCCTACATGGGAATCTGGGATTTAAGTATAGGAAATAATAATATTCTCAATTTACAAAAAGGTACTGTTATATTCTGTATAAAAAAATCCATCTTTCTTTAGAATAAATTATGTTATTGGTTTTTAAAAAATAATATTAGTTTATTATGCTTTTAGGTTTTGACCTTTTTCTAAATAAAATGTTAAGGGAAAATTATATTTATTTAAAAAAATTTGAAATTGTATTGCACACTTATAAAAAGTAATTATTAAATAAATTTATATATATATATATACATATATATATATATACATATATATACATATATATATATATATATACATATATATACATATATATATATATATATATATATATACATATATATATATATATATACATATATATACATATATATATATATATATATATATACATATATATATATATACATATATATATATATATACATATATATATATATATACATATATATATATATATATACACATATATATATATATATATATATATATACATATACATATATATATACATATATATATATACATATACATATATATATACATATATATATATATATATATATACATATATATATATATATATGTATATGTATATATATATATATATATATATATATATATATATATATATCTATCTATAAAATTTTGGGGGCAAGGGTCATCACACCTCCCAACCCCCAACCCATGCGATACTGTCGCAGCAATAAGGTACTGCCATGATAGTACCTCACTGCTAAGGCGGGGTACAAGGGGGTGAGGGGGGGCGCGTGGGGCCCGCTCCCCCACCCTTTTGGTTCTTCTTTTTTTTTTTTTTTTTTTTTGTTATTTATATTAATTTAATAGCTTTCTTTGATAATAGATGTTAGCAGTTTATTTATTATTTAATTTAATTTAATTTAGTTAAATTTATTTATTTTTATTGATATTAATTTAATCATATTTACATTATTTATTATCATTAATGAATTAATTTGGTTAGGGAGTTAGAATTAATTTATTATTATTAATAAATTAATTTGTTTATGGAATTAGATTAATTTATTAAATTAGTTTGATTTATTAATCTAGTTTAATTTTATTATGGATAATGTTTTTTTTCTTTTACTAATGTTAAATTAATTTATTTACTAAATTGGTTTAACTTAATTATAAAATATTTCTTTGAAAGTTATTTTCGAGATAGTTTGAGTATAGTTTTATTTGGGATGGAAATTTAAAATATGTCATTTCATCGTTCTTTAAATATTAATTTGAGATAGTTTATAGAGAAGATTGTTTCTTTGCAAACTTTGAGTTTGATTGGTTTGATTAGACCATTGATGTAGATGTGAAACCTTCTAGATAGTTAATTAATATTTTAGAATTGAACATAAAATATTAGTTGAGTAATGTAGTTTATTTGCAGCATTAAACAAATGAGTTCTTGCTAGACCTATGCATTAATTATAGAATGTAGATAAAGTAATGTATGCTTGTTTATAAGTTAATTTTGAGTTCAAGTTTTAATTCTGAGCGACATTTTGGAGAAGACAAGTGTTATTGTTCTAATAGGATGAATTTTAGGGAATGTTCTTAATTACGACATTGTATTAATGTTTATGATTAGCTTATCTCAGTAGAATTATGTAATTCTATACTTAGATTCAGTTATGTTCAGCTATGGAAATTAAAGTTCTTATGAAATTAGATCTCCATTTTCTATTGAGCAAATGTGTCTTCTTCATGCCTAGAGTGTTTTCATGTGCTTACTCTAAGTTTGGGATTCTAGAAGACCTAGGGGGAAGATAGAGGTCGGGGTATGTGACAGTTGTTCATGTTTTCAGTATTTTATTTTGATGTGAATGTGAGATCCGATTATACCCTAACTTGACCATTTGGGCTCATGATGTTTTGTAATTTGCTTTTGGTGCTTTTGTAAGCATTTCTAATTTCTAGTTCTGTATGTGAGACTGGATCTAAGATTACCTAGTTGTGTACCTGATTTGATCTATGAGAGATCTTTGAGCCTAGGCTAGTTTACCTAGATATGTAGTAGGAGGTGGCTTGCAATAAGCATCAGGGCCCACAAGTGGCTGCCAGGATCACTTATTGTTAAGTATCTTAATCAAGTGATAACTAAATATAACATTGAGAGATTTTAAAACGAACCTAATAAGATATGTTTCCTCGCCCTAGCTTACTGCTAGTACAGACTAAGGTGGGAATGGAGAAGATGACTAGCCATCTTTCATGGCATAAGTTCACATAGTCGATGGCTTCGTTAGTACGAGAGGTCATTGACACTATGTATGGTCACTTGGGTGCCGAGATCCAGAGAGATTACCAGGATAAAACTCAAGGATTAGACGTACATGATGACACCTTCCTATGCATAGTCTAGTTATCTTACATGTGTCGGTTGCCTCTAGAATAGTGAGTCTTTCATGGCATTATTACTTTTTCACTTGAGTTAGAGAGCTTTCAGGATCCTTTCCTTAGCTTGATCTTTTTGATGTTTGTTATCCGAGTGGGATCTGTTGTTATCTCCTCAGCACAGTGGGAGTGGACCATTTACGTTCACGAGGTTGGGTGGTAGTAATTATTTTACCATTTGAGATTTTGACATTCATGTACTGGTGTTGGATGATCCCTGTAGCAGTTGTTCCTTCTTGATCTTCATTGTTGGAGTTGTACTCTTCTTCTGCTTCTTCCTTTTGATCTTGTATCTTTGTATCAGTTCTTCAGTGATATCATGTGTACTTCTTTTCGATTATTGTATTACATACCCTGTGACATGTGCAGTGGATGTAGATTTATGGATACCTTATGGTACCAGATGTTTTTATGTTATCTTCTATGTGATGTTGCTTTTATCCTTCATTTGTTTATATGAATTTTGTAATTGTACCTAATCTAAATTAATTAATGTTAATGTAATCTTCGTCAAGGAACCCTTGAGAGTTGTAACCTATGTTGGTTATTGTATTAATGTGACTAAATGGTAATTGCTTCCCCATTGATGTTTATCTTGTATGTTAACTTTTAAAAAATAAAATTATTCTGCAAACTTAGATGCATGTTTAGGTTGAGTTCTCTTGGGTTCCCTAGCGGGGCATTACATGCTTACTTAGTTGTAAGTCTTAAATCCTTTTGTAAGGTAGATTGAATAAATCTTAAAGCTCTTAACAGGGTAGATCGCTCACAGGGTAGATCATATTTTGTGATCAAATTTGTTTCCCTAACAGGAAAAATTTATACTGAAGTAGTGAAGATTTATGGGTGTCATCCCCACCCCAGTTTCACCTTTCAAGGGTTTCTAGGTAACCAAAATTATTGTGTTATGCTTATTTCCAGGGATAATGTTTAGCTTATTAGATCTGTTATACTGTTGAGTTTTATGCTTATGCTATGCAAGTTTCATTTATGTAAAAATGGATAAATCAGTGATATATAATTCACCCCCCTCTTAGTATCACATTTTCCCAATAGAATTCTAACCACTTGTTAGATAAAGATCTTGAGTTGGAGGTTTATAAGTTGGAAAAAATTATAGAGAATCAGAAGACTTATTTTTAGCTTGCATTACAACAACTTGAAGTAGCCAGGGGAGAACTAAAGAAATCCTTAAGCAGAAGAAGAGAAATAGTTATTCAACAAAATAAAACACAATATCAAGAAGAAGATACTACTGGACTATTTGATAGTGGGAACTCTATAGAAAGTGACAAAGCCATAAAAGAACTACTGGAGAAAAACAACATACTAAATGAAGACATCAAAAATTTGAAGAGAGAACAAGAAATTCAATATGTGATACTCTTTGTGAAGTAGTTGAAGAGAAAAAGAAAGTTGAAGAAGACAAGACAATGGCTAAAGAAGATAAAAGAAAAATATCAATGAGACTTGATGAAAAGAAAAATGACATGCAAAGGTTGACAAATAATCAACTTGACATGGTAAATCAAATATTACTGGTTAATACAGAATTGGGTAGAAAAGATGTGGAACTCACCAATCTGAGATCAGAAAACAATCAAATGAGGAATGAATTGAGAACTAAAAAGGAATTTAATGAAAGGATGAACAAGTCTAATGAAGCTACAAGATACTTTGAAGAGCTATTAAGGTCACCTAGAAGATCTATTGATACATCTGGACTCAGACATAATGAACAATTGTCATCCACTAAGGAAGGAGAAACATCAAATAGTGGAGAGCAAAGGAATGCAAAACCAAAGAACAAAAAGCCCACATGCCATCAATGTGGAAAGCTAGGACATACATCCAACATCTGTAGAAGCAAATATAGTAAGTCTGATCCTAAACCAAAATTTATTGGACATTGTTTTAACTATAAGAAACATGGACATCAGGCACATGAATACAAGACAAAGGCTAGTAATCCACCTACCTCACCTAAATTCCAAGGACACTATTAAAATTGTCAGAAATATGGACATAGAGCATTTGAATGCAGATCAAAACCTAAATGGACATCAAATCAATAGATGAAGTCACCTAAGAAGGGTAATACATGCAATTAGGACTACAACACTTGGTACAGTTGCCATTACTGTGGAAAATATGGTCACATTGGAGAAAATTGTCCGAAGACACATTTTAGGGGTAAATCCAAGAGTTGGATGAATGGAAGTATGGTATGTTATAAATGAAATAAGATAGGTCACCTAAAGAAATATTGTAGAACACCCATACCGAGTACAAAACAAAGAAAAAATGAAGAAACCCTTGAGAAAATAAGAAATAAGATGAACAAAACATGGAAGAAGAAAGAAGAGGGAAGCAGTAGTGAAGCCAGTGCACCTGAGGTCACCCAATCTGATGGATCAAGTGATCACACTACCTGGAACTAAGAAAAGAAGGTATGTATGGAACTGAGTCCTACAATGTTTTAATCTTACATCAATTCCTAACATATGATTGAGAAAAAGTCCATATCTGCATAGATTAAGATGCATTAGGATAGATTTGAGAAAAGGGCTACACTACATATTTGATGCTTAGCATCATTATTTTAGTCTATAGTGACCGAGTCACTAATGTATGTCAGGTACCTGTGATAGTGGAGATGTGATGTACACCGAGCTGTAACCAAATGGTTGTATCGACCAAGCTTATGTTGACCAATTTTAAAATGAGATTGCTAAGACATCTGTATCTCACCTAGAAAGTCTAGGGATCATTAAAGAGGCCCTAATCTGACCGTTTGAAGACTATAAAGCAGGAAGTTACCATTTATTTCATTTCACCAGTGAATTGTGAATATATTAGAGCGATTCTGAAGGCGAGTAACCAATGCGATTAGTGCTAAGTACGATTTCAGAAATCTTTACAACGTGTTGTAGGCAAAACATCTAAAGAACACTTGTGCAAGGTACTTTACTCAGTAAAATATTTTTAATACTTTAACCATTAAGTGGTGAAACATGGCATCATCATCATCAGTTGCAGATGAAGAAGAAAGCAAAGAAGGTCTTTAATGTTCAATTAGTGAGGAACAAGTAGTGGAAGCCACATAAGTTTCAAGCCATTCTGGAAAGTGCGATCATGGGAGATCTAAATGGAGCCCTATCATCAATTATGAAGAATGTTCTAATGATAAATGACATTCATTCATGTTACATGTACAAGATTGGATAAATTAGGGATTATGAACTTAGAGAGGCATACGTGAAACTATGCAGCAACAGAGTGTTGAAGCCAGAACACTAGAAGGTTTCCAAGCAAGGGTTGATTCATGCCCTTGAATTTTCACAAAATTTCAAAGTAGAATGGATCAAGATTGTATTGAGCAGGGTACACAACATGAAAATACAACTGGAGGATGGACCAGTCCAAATCACCAAAGACATGATTCACCGAGTAACTAGATACCCTAAAATCCCTAGGAAGAAAAATATGAGATGTCAAAGCAAGGAGGAAATTCAAGCAAACACTCAGGTAGTATGGAACAAGCACAACATGACTATCTCTACTATCATTGACCCAAAAATTAAGTTTGCAGTAAGGGTGATAGCACTCAAATTCTATCAGTCAAGTCAGTTGGATAGTGTCCCATGCATGGCAGTGGACCAAGCTTGGGAAATAATCAAGAAGGATCACACATACGACCTTGTCGAGCTCCAATTGACACAATTTGACAATAATCTTACATCAATCCAAAAAGAAAAGAAATCAATGTGTAAGTTGGGTTCCTTACTTGTTTTTTTATTCTTCTACATTCAGAAAAGTTTTCCTACTATTGGTGGAGTATTATGGGATAAGAGTAGGCCAGTGATAGTTCAGATTAAAGAGTTTGTTAGTCAAATGACTGATAACTTTGAAAATATTATGGCGAATTACTTTGTAGAATTTAAGAAGAAAATGAGGAAGAGAAGTAGGATTCCTGTATCCTTATTAGAGAAATAGCAACATGACCTATGCTTCCTAGTTGACACTAACTTTACATATTCTCAAGTTGTAATACCAAGGGTATCATGGCTAATGCCATTACCTTATGAGGTAAACATTGATGAAACTAAAACAACAATCATAGCCTTGTTAGCAGAGGAAGTTGATTAGAAGGCTACTTATTTTGGAACCTATGAGGAAGTAAAGGCTAAGATAACCATGGGACTAAAGTCTTCTACCATAGAGAGAAAGAGGAAAAAGATAGTGAAAAACATTGAAAAGATGATAGGAGAAAGAGAGGTAGATGCATGACTAGAACTGACTCAATGATTAGGAGAAGATAAATCAAGTGAGTCTAGTGAAAGTGAAGAGGAGGAGAAAGTAGTAGAAAAGAAAAGCAAGAGGAAATCAGTTTCTGAGCCTGTGAGAAAAATAATGCAAAAATCAAAACCTATCTCTTCACCTATACTTAGGCCAAGAACTAGGGTAGCCTCTACAACTGTAGTTGTCGAGCCTCAAAAGAAAACCCTTGCATCAAGGAAGAGAAAAATTGTTCAGCCTAAGGTAGTACCGAGCCAGTTGAAGAAGAAATTGTGAAGGAAACTCATTTTGGAGAAAGATGATGAGGAAACCGACAGTCATGAGGAAATAAAGAAAAAGGGAGCATTAAAAAAGAGAACACTCAGTGTGGATGAAATATGCCAGAACATTAAAAGCACTGCTAGACTAGTAGGCTTCAAACAAATCAAGTTTGAAAGGATGGATATTGAGGATAAAGAAAAAGTTGAAGAAGAAATGATTGAGATTCTCTACACATTCAAAATGGTGCCACTTCAATTAGGGAACCTAATTCCTGATGAATTATATCTAAGACTAGCACAAAAATGGGAATATGCCCTTATGACAGAAAATAAAATGAGGGAAAGCACACTTGCTCAAGTCACACTAGACTTGTCCCCTGCTTACATTCAACAATACATGGAGTAGTACAAAAATAGATTCATTCCTAAGATCTGGGCATATTGTATCCTTCAAACACGGTTGAAGATGTTGTTCAACAAAGTCTAAAGGTATGGAAGATCATCTTTGGTCTTATAACTGACAAGAGTACACAACATGATGCTAGCACATCTAAAGGAGTTGAGCTAGATAATAAAGAGGATGTTAGTGAACGTCATATTTAGGAGGAAGCAACTCAGAAGACCAAGGAACATAAGAAGACAGCTGAAATAACTATTGTTGATATCACTGAGGACACCCCAATGAAAACTCATATATTGATCGACAAAGAAATTCAAGCCGAGGCAGAAAAAGATACATCTTTTCCAAGCGATAATCCTGTGTTATTACAAGTGGTAGATTATCCACAAATTGAGGATACATCAACTGATAAAGTTACCTCTACCAATCCACACAAAGCTACAGTTGATATCCTAGTTGGTCATAGTACTACTGAGGAACAAGAGAAGTCGGTAATTACACCTATGCCTACATCTACTGAGGAGTCAAATAAAGGAAATGCAGAACAGTCTGCATTAGTTATAGTAAAACCTCATGTGGAGGAAAAGGAACCAGAAAAGAAAGAGACATAAAAAAGCATTAAACACTCAAGAGCCTAAGGAGAAAGAGGCAATAAAATCTCTTATACAGATGTCAAGTCGTACAACACCAAGAAATAAGTCACAGAAAAAGAAGGAGAAATCTCCCACTCCACATGTGACACTTGGGGAAGTTATTGTGATTCCTCAATGGGATACAGATAACTTGACCTATGATCAGATGAAAATTCTGTAGGATCTACTGAAGAAGAAGAGCAAACAAGAAGAAATGAGAAGTGAACATTAGCAAAAGCAAGTACTTCATGAAATAAAAGTTATATTCATTAATTCTTTTGAAATGACTGATGTAAATGACTCTAACACCATTCTGGAACAACTTGTTCATATTGTCAAGAAAGTGACTGATGACAACAACAAGGCCAATGACAAGTTGTTGCAGTGGTCAGAAAGAAAATTTGAGACCAAGGTACTTAATAAGTTCTCTGCAAATATAGCAATGAAGCATGTAGAACTTTCTACCTTAATATCTAATTCAGAAGAAGTTGTTCTAAATACAAAATCTTTGTACAAGAAATTGTGTGATGTAGAAGTGTTTACCAATGACAACCAGGATCCACTAGTACATTTGAGACCTTTTTCCGATGGCAGGTCATCAGAATTAGGACATTTTACCGTTGATCTTACGACACCACCCACTATCATAGTTTTGCAGTTGAAAAAAATGACCATTGCAATTGGCGTCACAATTAAGATGACTATAGCTGTCACAAAAAGTGGGTTTCAACATAGCGAATACACCATCGTATCTATTTGTAGCCGTCCCAATTTCGATAGGTAGACATCAGACATAGTTAGCTTACCGATGAAAATATTTTAGATGTGACGGTTAACCATCCTAATATTCCAATGGATAACCATCGATGGTAGATTGTTTACCGATGAAAATGTTGTGCATGCGACGGTTTTCCGTTGAAAGTTTCTAATAGATTGTCGTCGCTTTTCTAGTGTCATTGTAATTGTGACATAATTCACAATTTTTTTATAAAAAATATATATTTGTTGATCGAGTTTGTATCTATTTAGAACGACGTTCTTACAAATCTAGTTCCAGCTAGTTGCATTAATTTCAGATCTTGATCGACTTGCAAGGTGGTTTGGTTTGATTAAGTTCATCGGGAACCCATTGTTTCTGTAGATATTGGTACTTAAATGGAAGCTTAGAGTCACCTTTTCTCTCATCATCATAAGAACATGATCCCCTTGATCAAGGAGAAATTTCATGTGTTTATTGAATTTCTTTCTGATCTTTTGACCTCGAGTCGATCTCATTGAGTTACACGTACTAAATGTCTCACTAATCTCTTCTTCCATTCCTAGATTTTCCTCGCTTGAGGAAGACAATTCTAACAAATACCTATTCGCTGGTACTTGCACTTCATGCAATGATAAAGACAAGTGGCAATGAAAGATATATTTTACAAATAGTAAAAGACATTAATCTCTATGGGGTGTATTGACTTGTACCTGACAATCCATGAGACTGCATGGGATACGTGACATAAGATAATAGTTATATAATTAGACAAACATAGTTCACTCCATAGTTTTCATTATATCTTGTGAAGGACATTATACATTTTTAAAATTATCTATTTATCCAACAATATTTTGAATATCTCAGCATTGCATATAACTAAACATCTCAGCATTGCATGAGACACCACTATTGTGGCATTTTGTCAAATAGTTCTCATGCCTTGCGAGTATTTTTATTACATCTTGTGAAGGACTTTATACATTCTAAAAATTATCTCTTTATACTTTCAGAATTAGCTCACTCCATTGCAGGGAACAAAGAGAATCCCCTGTGATTTAACATCATTGAGATGCCTCCTTTCATTAGCTTCATGTCACCTTCTCATAGCTTCTCATAGCTTCCTATGTGTTTCATCCTTCATTTATACACTTACTTCGACCAAACTTTTAATTTTCTGATAAATTTCACCAAAGGCTTTGTAGGAAACCAAGTAAGGGGCATTATAAATCATGAATTCGCTATAAAATTAATGTATTGCTCTAGATTTCATATGGAAATTTTGTCAAATGGTTGGCATGTATGTTTATTCAATTAGAGTTATATCATTTGGAATGGATATATGATCGGTTGATATCGAATTCTATGTCAAGATTTACAACATTAAATTGATCATAGTTAGAAGACTCAGACATGAAGAAAATGAGTACAACCAATTTTCAAAAGAATATGAATAAATGCAAACATACATAAGTGGATTAACATAAATAATGAAGGTACCTGATATTGCCTGAAGTAATTAAGTGTTGACCCTAGTTTCAATCTAGTGTGTTCATGTATGATCCAGAAACTGCAAGGAAAGAAAGGATGGGGTTAGATCCAAAGGATCTAAGCAATGCCTGACACCCTATTATTGATCGTCATCTACAATTATAAATGGGGAGTACCACATAGTGAATATCAACATTAAAACAAATAAAGTGAGATCAAACACTACACATAATATATGTTGTTCTATAAGATTTTATTAAGACAAAGTATTAAATGGGTTAGTTTTATGTTGTTTTATAAGATTTTATTAAGACTAAATATATGATGTAAACTCATAATTATACTTGATATATATATAATTCAAAGGAGGAATTGTGAAATATAGTTGTAGGTAGTTATCTCTTCTATAATGATGGAGGAGTGAAAGGTAATGATCAATGAGGTTGCTGCTGTTAGACTATAAATTAATACATTTATTGTTTTGAATTTGAGCTCGGGCATCATGCAATGTTATTGTTTTCATTACATGCTTGCTGCTGTTGAGGTTGTAGATGCATTGAATCACCACTGTCATTCTATTTTTATAGCAGCAATATAACAAACAAAGCACTGGCGAATCAAATAGGGACATCATTAAGACATTTAATGCATTATTACTTCATCATGATGATACAAATTTCATTGGCTCAAAGCACATAGAATGCAGGTAGATGCATTGAATCACCACTTCCATTCTATTTTGATGAAGAGGAACTACGTTATAAAATTTCTAGGCATGAAATTTTATAACCGTACATATATTTTATGAGTATAGTTGTACAATAGAAGAGCACCCTCATGCCTTGGCTGTTATTGGTCTATGAAAGGTTTTGGTTTGCCTTTCCCAATTGAGATGTCATCCTAAAATTCAAAAGGACCAAGGTAATAATAAGTCTTGAACATAAATGCATGATTTTGAATCCTCAAGTAGGAGTTGTGATGCAAAGGAAGAACACTCATATGGATTTACCCACATAAGGACAATGGTTTCATTCATGTTTCTTTCAAGTGCTCTTGGGTACTTTACTTGGCCTCTAGGATTGGGCATCCTATAGGGGTTGAACCAAAATTATGAAGGCAATAAGGACACATAGAACAATAGGTTTGGGGACTTAAGACTTATGTTCAATTGTTAGTAATGGTTTGGGGAACTAATTACTAGATGAGTGACTATAGTACCCTAGTTTGCATTATTAGATTACATGCGTGTGTGTGTGTGTGTTTGTGTGTGTGTGTGTGTGTGTGTGTGTGTGTGTGTCTATATATATATATATATATATATATATATATATATATATATATAAACAACTTGTATATACTATACAAGGAAAATAACTTTCAAAAAAAAATGCAAAAGTAGAAGCATACATAAGAGGATGAAAATAAATAATAAGGGTGCCAGACATTGTCTGAAGTGATGAATTTTGACCCGTGTATGAATCTAGTGTGCCCTTGTGTGATCCAGAACCTATAAAGAAAAGTGAGATGGGGGTTAGATAAAAAAATATCTAAGAAATGAATGGCATCCTATTACTGATCCTCATCTACAATTATGGATGTGCATAGTCAAGCCATACACTTCTGAAAGAAAATCCATGCTATAGGACATGTGCACTCAAAAGAATATTGCAGAGTAAGTGGTTGCATTTATGTCTGTATGAACACCTGGTGAGTCACTATTGTGACTACATTGTTCCAACTATGCAACAACAACACCAGATGTTGCTATGACATCATTTCCAAATGATGCACCCACAACAATCACACACCATGCCCATCAGCACAAGGTTGTCATGAGCAAGCATGAGTAAGTAATGGAAGGGGCATACATCATCATCAAATCAGAGGAAAAAAGCATCAAATCTGCATATTAAGGGAGGAGTACATCATGGATTTAAAGTAAAGATCATAACATCACAACATGGTCGGCAGCCCCAAGGACGCCCCATTGCATCCAGTGAGTAAGCTACATCAAAACAAAGAGGTACACAAATCTGCATCATCTATACATTAATGTTATGGCATAGAGTATATTTGAATATGCATTTTAAAGGATAAGTAAGAAAGCTGCATGATGCTAGTGAAATTAACAAAGGTACATATCTAATGAAGTAATGAAGCTACCCACATTTTATGTGCTTTGAGCCAATGAAAAATTTATCATCGTGATGAAGTAATAATGCATTAAATGTCTTACTATTGTCTTAATGAAATAAACAGTGTATAAAATAATATATGGTGCACAAGAGCAGCAAGCATGCAATGACAACAATAATAATGCATGATGGTCGAGCCCAAATTCAAAATAGTAAGAGTATTAATGTATGATCTAATAGCAGCAACCTCATTGATCATCACCTTTCACTCCTCCATCATTATAGAAGAGATAACTCCCTACAACTATATAATTTCATAATTCCTCCTTTGAAGTATATATATCAAGTATAATTATGAGTTTACATCATATATTTAGTCTTAATAAAATCTTATAAAACAACATACATTGTGTGAAGTGTTTGATCTCTCTTTATTTGTTTTGTTGTTGATATTCACTATGTGGTACTCCTCTTTTATGATCATTTCATGAGGAAATATCTTGATGGCTCATGGGCTATAAGCTAGGGCATCATGCATTGTTTATGAGCTCACTATTTGAGAACCAGCCAATCAAATAGGAACATGAGGTACTCAAATAGTGAGCTCATAAACAATGTATGATGCCCTAGCTTGTAGCCTGTGAGCCATCAAGATATTTCCTCATGAAATGATCATAAATGAGGAGTACCAAATAGTGAATATAAAAAACAAAACAAATAAAGAGAGATCAAACACTTCACACAATGCCTTGAAGGTAATAGAAACGATTCCCTAGCTCTCAAAGCTCATGGGTCATCAAGCATTCCAAATGAAAAGATGTAAACAATGCCAATATTAAACAGTGAGCTCATGACCAATGTATGATGCCCTAGCTTATAGCCCATGAGCCATCAAGACATTTTCTCATGAATTGAGATCATAAACGGGGAGTACCACATAGCTAGCGAATATCAACAACAACAAAAATAAAGAGAGATGGAACACTTTACACAATATATGTTGTTTTATAAGATTTTATTAAGACTAAATATATTGTTTTATTAAAATTTTATTAAGACAAAGTATTTTGGGTTAGTTTTATGTTGTTTTATAAGATATTTATTAAGACTAAATATATGATGTAAACTCAATATAACAAACAGAGCATCGGCCAATCAAATAGGGACATGAGGTGCTTAAATAGTGAGCTCATAAATAATGCATGATGCCCTAGCTTGCAGCCCGCAAGCCATCAAGATATTTCCTCATGAAATGATCATAAATAGGGAGTACCACATAGTAAATATCAATAGCAAAACAAATAAAGAGAGATCAAACATTTCACACAATGCCTTGAAGGTAATAGCAATGATGCCCTAGCTCTCAAAGCTCGTGGGTCATCGAGCATTCCAAATACTAATATGTAAATAATGTCATCCAGACATGTGTACTATGAGCTTTCCTACACCAAATAGACTTGTGATGATTTTCACAATAGTTGCAGGAAAGCTCACAATTCATCACCTGTGCATGTCAGAGTTGATTAGAGAAGGTATATGCACAACAAAACAAATAAAGAGAGATCAAACACTTCACACAATGCCTTGAAGGTAATAGAAATGATCAAACACTTCAAAATAGGGACATCAGTAATAAAATAGGGACATCAAATAGGGGCATCAGTAATAAAATAATACACTTACTATTTTGAATTTGAGCTCATAAAGATTAAGATATCCCTATTTTATTACTAATGTCCCTATTTAGATATTTTCATCAAATGACCCAAAAACATCAAGAATGGTCTTATATGGTCACTAATAGCCAACTTTTAGAAGAATATGAATAATGGAAACATACATAAGTGGATGAACATAAATAATGAAGGTACCAAACATTGCCTGAAGTAATGAAGTGTTGACCTAGGGTTCAATCTAGTATGCTCTTGTATGATCCAAAACCTGCAAGGAAGGAAAAGATGGGGTTAGATCCAAATAATCTAAGCAATGCCTAGCACCCTATTACTGATCCTCATCTACAATTATGCATGTGCATAGTCAATCCATACACTTCTAAAACAAACTATGCTACAGAACATGCACACTCAGGAAACATATGCATGTAGTGAGTAAATCAAGACCAAAATGGAGCAAAAAGTATGATGTCAAATGTGTTATCAAGAAACACCTCATGGGCTATGAGTCAACAAGGTATATATATTGTTTATACAAAATTAGTAAAAGGACATCTACAACCTAAAGCAACATGGCAATATTAATCCAATAACAAGAAATACATTACAAATGCCAAGCTCACGGTCTCAATGAAATAAACAGTGTATAAAACAATAAATGATGCCCGAGCTCAAATTCAAAATAGTAAGTGTATTAATGTATGATCTAATAGAGGCAACCTTATTGAACATTATCTTTCACTCCTCCATCATTATAGAAGAGATAACTACCTACAACTGTATTTCATAATTCTTCCTTTGAAGTCATAGGTTAGTTTAACTATTGGACAATGAGCTGATAGGAGATTCGAATAGATTTGAATAAAAACTAAGAGTATTGAATTTTATTTGTTCCTATTGTGATTTAAGGGGAGAAGAAGGCTAAGATCTTTTTAGCAAATTAGGGTGGTGTATATAGCTTGTAAGTTTATACATTTGCACTTTTTTTGTTTGAGGCTTAATTATGCTAGTTTTTAAATAGAAAGATTTTTCTTTCTTATTTCAAATTCATTCCTTCATATGTCATACCTGATGCACATTGAATTCATAGGATTTTTGAATAGATTTGAAGAAAAACTAAGAGAATTGAATTTTAATTGTTCTTATTGTGAATTCAGGGGAGAAGAAGGCTAAGATATTTATAGTTGATCTTGTGTGGGCAAGGTACGAAATTTATTCTTGTCACAATCTAAAACTGTTTGGAGTTGATTTCAGCTCTTCATCATATAAAGAGATCTATAATTTACAGATCATTGTGACAAGTATTTTTAATTCAAATTTATGACTAAGTGTTACAACTAAGAAATATAAATTAGGTTGACTTCCAAACGCCATAGGTAACTTTAGCAGATCATGTTTTATGAAAATTATAATGAAATTTGGCATGTGCAGGTAAAGGAATCATGCGGGCATCATTATGTTTGGGCTATGGTTTTCATGTATAGTGTTTGTAAAAGTTTTCATCCTTAAACTAAACCTGTCCTCCCTAGTATCTAGATTATTAATGCTTCTATTGGTATTAATTTGGATGCTAGTTATTGTGCTCTTTGGTGCCTTTTCATGCTTTATTTGGTGTTGAGTTTTTAACTTGCTAACTTCCATGCTTGCTTACATTAAGAGTTCATTTTGTCTCTAATTAGGGCACTATTTCTCCTTGATTGTATTCTTTTGGGGTCTGATCTATTGTAGTTGTTTCTTTTTTCTTTGAATCAATGTTTACAATTACTTTTGATGCAATATTTGTGTGAAGAACAAGAACAAAATGATGAATGAGTATATTTGACAAAGATAAACATGACACATTTTGTTGGGTTGATTGGGTTTTCCTGGTATGATTTACATGGCCTGGCCAAATATTAAATAGTGAGCTCATGAACAATGTATGATGCCCTGGCTTGCAGCCCGCGAGCCATCAAGACATTTCCTCATAAAATAATCATAAATGGGGAGTACCACATAGTGAATATCAACAACAAAATAAATAAAGAAAGATCAAACACTTCACACAATGCCTTGAAGGTAATAGAAATGATGCCCTAGCTCTCAAAGCTCACAGGTCATCAAGCATTCCAAATGAAAAGATGTAAACAATGTCAGTATTAAACAGTGAGCTCATGAGCAATGTATGATACCCTAGATTGTAGCCCATGAGCCATCAAGACATTTCCTCATGAAATGATCATAAACGGGGAGTACCACATAGTGAATATCAATAGCAAAGAAAATAAAGAGAGATCAAACACTTCACACAATGCCTTGAAGGTAATACCAACGATGCCCTAGCTCTCAAACCTCATGGGTCATCAAGTATTCCAAGTGAAAGAATGTAAAAAATGCCAATATTCAATAGTGAGCTCATAAACAATGGATGATGCCCTAGCTTGCAGCTCGCAAGCCATCAAGACATTTCCTCATGAAATGATCATAAACAAGGAGTACCACATAGTGAATATCAATAGAAAAACAAATAAAGAGAGATCAAACACTTCACACAATGCCTTGAAGGTAATAGCAACGATGCCCTAGCTCGCAAAGCTCGCGGGCCATCCAGCATTCCAAATGCTAAGATGTAAACAATGTCACTATTAACATTCATATTGTGCCATTAATTGAGTTAATGATAAGACAAAGCTCGAATGCCTACCTCAAGTGCCAGTGCCCTCTTCCCACACGGTGTCGGCATCTTCACACACACCAAACTTGAATTCGCTCTTCATGCCATGCAAAAGTGCAGTGCCATCTTCGCGACAGCTCTTCGAATTCACAAAAATTACAAATAACACTTTCTTTTTCTTTTTTTTTTGTTTATAACTAAAGGGATGTCACAATTATGATGTCATCATCACTATTATGACACCATCAGGCGCACTTGCAAAAAAAACACAAAAAAAAAACACAAATTGTAGTGGCATCACAAATTGGTGTCAAAATTCAACCCCAAATGTTGTAGTGATCTTATAGATAAGCTACACCTAGATATCAACTCTACAAGTCACTCATTGAGTTTGGATGTAAGTTCCAGCTCTATACATTACACCAGGCTTCTACATACTCAAGGAAGGTTAGCCGAGTTGATGGCTAATGATGGTAAGATAAGGGCTCGCTTACTCTCCATACAAACAATATTAACACCTCATCTGGAGGCCATACAATGAGAATTAGCTACGACAAAAGAATTAGTGCAAAAAGATCCCCATCTTTCTATTGTCGAGAGCCTAGTTGACCTAGCTTCCGAGCTAGAGGTATAGTCTCAGGTTTTCAAGATTGCAACATCCGATTGGGACAACACATTGCATATGGTCATGCAGCTTCACAAACCTTTTCTGGACAAGTATTTCAAGGTCCCTACACCCGAATAACTTCAAGTGAAAAAAGCAAGGGAAAAATAGTAGTGACATGACATGTTAAGTCACAAAGAAAGAACAGAATCAGAGAGAAAAATCAGACTGAAGAAAGAAGAAATGAATGGTATGACATACTATGTTTTGTAAATGTGTATATGTATTTGAGTGTATGTCAAATAAGGAAGTCTTATATGTACAAATGTGAATATTTTTGTTTTGTAAGATCAAGTTATGTTTTAGGGGGAGTATTATGTATATACTTTTGTCAATACTAAGTACTCTTATAAATGTAATGAAAATGTCGTGGTGAAGTGTTTTTGCCACTAATGTCAAAGGGGGAGATTGTTGATCCCTAAAGTTTTGTTGTCTATTAGTGTCTTACACTTAGTTATTTTCTAGGCAAATGTTGGTCAGTCATCACTACGACCGAGTCATCATATATAGGCCGAGTCATGAATAATGTACATTTACTGAGCAATATTCACTGCTGAGTAAAACAATGGTCACTGAGTACTTTTGTATTATCCAGGTTAGCTTTTGTCGAGTGATGTAAAGAAGACAATACCAAGCACCAGAATATAAAGAACAATGATTTTCAAGTGCCAGAGATATCTAATGCCGAGCATGCCAAAATTGACATATGTGTTTGTTATGGTACAAACACCTAGGTAAACCATTTTGGCCAACATTTCTATTTGATTTGTTGTTGCTTGAGGAAATCACGAAGGTGATTACACTCTTCTATTGTAATTACTAATCCCCATGTAACACATGGAACCCATCAGAATTAGGGAAAGGTTAAGCGACAAAAAGAGATAATCTAGATCGTAGATCTTAAATCTTGGAGAAAGTTAATTGTCTATATAAGATGTGATCTGAACCCTAAAATGATGTAAGAGAGTGTGAAGGATAGAATACCTTCAAAACAGAGAAGTATTCTGATAGAGTTCAATGACCTAGTAGAACAGAGAAAAGTAATGAAGGGTAGAACAAAGACATATTTGATAGATGAGATCAAATCTATACTAGAAGGAGAAGATCTATAATCAACATCATAGTGCAAACTGAAAGATCAAGTACTGAGACATTTTAACAGGTGTATCAGGGTAAATCTTTTAACATAGTGGTTTTGACAAACCTTATTAAATCTCTTAACCAAGTGCTTACTTAGTTGTAAGTGTTAAATCCTTTTGCAAGGTAGATTGAATAAATCTTAAAGCTCTTAACAGGGTAGACCCCTCACAGGGTAGATCATATTGTGATCAAATTTGTAGCCCTAACAGGAAAACTTTATACTGTTGTAGTGAAGATTTGTGGGTGTCATCCCCACCCCAGTTTTACCTTTCAAGGGTTTTTGGGTAACCAAAATCATTTTGTTATGCTTATTTTCATGGATAATGTTTAGCTTATTAGATCTGTTATACTGTTGAGTTTTATGCTTATGCTATGCAAGTTTCATCTATGTAAAAATGAATAAATCAGTGATATCTGATTCACCCCCCCTCTCAGTATCACATTTTCCCAATAGATTTCCAATAATATATTCATCTTTCATTTTTATAGTATCTCTTCTATTGGAAGAAACATAGGAGCAAGTAGTCTAATATTCAATGACTCATCTTTTTACATCTTCAAAAATTTTGTCTTTTCGAGGAAGTCTACAAATATTTACCCAATTATTTTCAATATTTTCATCTAACATATTTATCCTCCTGATATATCTTTGAACAATTCTTCTAGATACTTGCATTAAATCAAAAATTGCACAAACTTGTTTTATCCATGTCCACTTACTACTAGATTTTGTAGTTATCAATGCTCTACATGCAACACTTAATTCAGCTGCTCGAGTTGTTTTCTTAATGTTGGTTAATGCATCTTACAAAATTTCAACTATTGTTTAATTAACACTGTCCGTAGAGCTTTTCCTGTTATCAACACCCAATAACTCCAAAACAGGAGTCATCTCTCTTTTCCTAAATAACCTTGCAAATAATTGTGCTCTTCCAAACATGCTTTTATTTTCAAAATATTCATCCCAAATTTTTTTGCAATGCAATTTAATTTTTCTTTCAGATACCATGTGTTCAGATGAAACTTGACTGAAAAGTGTTTTTTCATTCATCTCCATCAAATTTCTCATGTTAAATGATATCCTTCCATGTTGAGAACTACCAATTTGTTCTCCTACTTGAATTGCATCTTCTTAAATATCAATAGGTTCTTTCTCTACTTCAACATGTTGATCTTCATTATGTTTTGTATGACCTTTTAATTTGTCATCTCTTATTCGATCATATTTTCTTGTTATGTTCCTTTTTATTCCCCATTGATTTGAAAGCTTCAATTCATATGCATACAAGCAACCATATATCCAATAAAAAACTATAAATAATATTTATAAGCTCATAAATAAAAATTAAAATAATATAATATTTTAATCTAAAAAACTAAATAAAACAATGCTTGGATTTAAAAAACCAAATAAAATAATATTTCAATTAAAAAAAATTAAATAACACAATTCAAAGCAAAAATAATATATAAAAATATCTTGCAAAAAAAAAACCTTTTTGATTAAATTGTCTTTCGTAATTCCTGTTCGAATGAAAAAACAATAAAAAACTTCCAACAAATAATTTTATTTAAAAAACCACTTATTATTTCGCATGTATGAGACTATTTGTTTTTTATTTTTTAACTCAAAAAAATTCCTTTTTATATGGGGTTTAAGCGCCCTGTCGCTAAGGTGACCATGATTAGTTGGCCTTAGTTTTGGCCGAACTAGGTCCGACCGAAACTGCCTATGTGTCATCCTATGTGGCAGCCAGACAAGCAAAAATTGGAAATTTTCATAAATTCTCAGTTTTGTAGCTTATTTCTCCATCAAAACTCAAATTTTGTCAAAAAATAAAAATACCCTTTTGTAGAGCTTGGACTCAGGATTATCGACATATAAATTTTATAATATTTTGATTAGAGATAATATATTATAATTATAAAACACTGTAAGTAGGTATTTTCACATTTGAGAACTCGTTGCTTCAAAAAAAGAAAAAAATAGTAAATCATAACAAAAAAATTTAAAATTTATATTTAACACTAGAGGAGAGAGTCCTCTTCAAGAAAATGTAATTTTTTTATCTGAAAAATGTACATTTGATAGAGAGAATTTAACAAGAGACAAAAAATGTCAATTTTGGATAAGTTCGACTTTGAGTAGTCATAATAGAAAAAATATACATTGGAAACCAATGTTTTTTTTATGCACTAGCTATACATGTTATAAATAACATATTTTGAAATCAGGGGAAAAAAGGATTATTTGTATATACTTTTTTGGCAGGAACTAAACCCTAGATTTTTAGCATTTTTCAGCATTTTTCAACAATTAAAAAATGGACTTGAAAAATTAAAAAACTATATCAATTATTATTCAAATTTTTTTAAAAAAATTATAGACATAAATTTCATCCAAATTTAAACATTTCATCAGTTTACATCATCTTCAAATTCTAAACACAAATATAACTTTTGTGTCGTTAAGTTGAACAATTTGTGTGTTGTTGACCTTTTCCTTTATAAAAGTGTGACACGGGTTTGTACTTTTACCCATATGTATTTATATGCATCCAACATAGCATCAATTCCTTGTAAAAATAAACTCCAATTAAAGGGAATGAACCATAAACATCAAAGAACAACAATGATGTGATTCTCGTATCAAATCAAAGTGTATAAAGTATACATTAATCATCACTAAGAATATATAAATATATCAATCAAGCATACCTATCCTGTAAATGTACCATGATATTTATCTATTTTTCATCAAGGGAAATAACTGAGAGGGAAACATGCTAAACAAATGCCTTTATAAGAAGAAATAATGAGCCTTAGAGCTGGTGATAACTCATTGAGAAAGAAGAGACTGTAGTAACAGTTACTTTTCTACCATATTGACATGCCATGGAGTTTATGGTACAATCAAAGAACAAAAACCTCCATAAAAAAATGAGAAGTCATCACAAGCTATTTCACCAATCAATATACATAATGTATTGATGAGAATGAATGATCTTACACTAAAAACCCTAGTTCTTATAAATAGAAAATAAGAATAAAATAATATAATTGACCGTGATAGATTTATGAACTAGGAAGAAGAATAGATATAACCACTGTAGACAAGAATTGATATACCTAACCTCACTTACTAATGTATATCTATATGCATCTAGAAGAATGTTATTTCCTAAGCTAAAAAATTGTGCACAAAAAAATGCATACACTAGAACAACTAGATCCTATTTCCTAGAACCTTCTACTGTAAAACCACCCTTAGTTGACCTTTTTCTAGTGTAACAAGATGCTTAGCACTATAGTCCTAGTAAAACATGGTACCTAGCACCATAGTCCCTCTAAGAAGGGCCCAAAATCTAACATGTGAAAGTTTTTATTCCCACCTTTTTTTTATTTGATTATGTTATTTAAATATGATCATTAGAAGTTAGCATAAAATAGTAAATGCCTTGAGATGGTTGCGTAAGAGATAATTTTTAATTCATTTTCATCCTCAAGTATCTCATCACAATCCTAACCCTTCATTTAACAGAGCATTATTGAGTGTCTTCATATTTTAGTATTACGGAGCAAAAAGCCAAAATAGTCTAAATGCAAGTATGTTTTAATTTGATTGATATTTTTGTGTCTTTTCATACCACGATATCTCATTAAGTCTTGAAGTTCTTACCCAAAGAGCATTACATGACCACCATCATCAAACCTAAGGTAATATCACTTTAATTCAATATTTCACTTTGGATTTATGATTTGTCGAAAGAAGGGTAACCTTTCTTTTCTAATCAATCATCGTTGTACTGGAGGTTAATTCCAACTTGGGGTTTAAATTAGGCAAGTCCCTCTTTACAATAAATTTTGTTCCTATTTTGTGCATGTTGTTTAAAACCCAACTTTTGAGAGTTGTAGAGCTACGTAGAATAGACTGAGATACATAGTTCTAGATTTTAAACATGGCAAAACCTATGGACTAATCTAGTTAGCACACTTGTCCAACTCCTTTTAGATAAGTCTTTTAGGAAGTAATTTGTAGAACACTTGAATTAATAATCAAAAGTCTAAGCTAGTATAGGCACTCCTAAGACTAAGGCACCTAACACACTAGTCAGACATTGTTAAGCTTAGCTTTCATTTTCACATTATTTACTATCTCTTTTCTGGATCTATTCTTATGTGTGATCAAATATTGTGGCTAAGATGTGTTATTTAATTTTCATACTTTTAATAGTTATCTCGTTGAGAGATTCGTATTCATATTCCATTATGTCAAAATTTCTCCCACAAAGCAATGCTGGTTCTTTCCCTTTAAATTTGAACCAACATATGTTTATCGTCTTTAAAATATAAGAGCACCCTCCATATGTTAATGATATAATTTGGGTTGTTATATAAAATAAAATTACATGTACAAAATTATCTTCAATTAACACAGTGTTAGGTTTTACAATATTATTTAATGGAGTTATAAATCTCTATTTCACTTGTGGTCTAAACTATTTCTTACTATCAACTCCACATTAAACATTTCGTTCCTATTTATAAAATAATTTTTTTCTTACAACCATTAATGATACTTTTCTAATTAAGTATATAATGGGTCAATTTGTTCGATATAATATTTTTTTGACAAGTGACTTAGCTCTATTATTAAATTTTAAAAATACCAGGGAAAATAGGAGAATTCCATTATTTTTCTTTATTTCTCGTCCACAATATAGATGTCTTTGTCATAGTGAAAAAGGAAATTTTAATTTTCTGATGAAGGGTGCTCCCCTTAATACCACAAACACATAACAGAAATAGAGAAACAACAACAATAATATGCAAGAACAAAAAATTGGCTTCTTATTATCTCCACAAATGTGGAATTACAAACTTTCAGAATTACAATATGCAAAGCCACATGGGCATTCCTTACAATATTCTGTAGGACAAAGCCTCAAATCAATACCCAGTTCTACTACCCAGAACTATTCTGAACTGCCTAAGACAACAATACAGCCTTCCTTATATAGGCAATTTTCCACCGCCTGGGAAGGTTCCAGAATTTTAGCCAATAAGGCCGACCAAACTTAGAATTATTTTATTTTACATTTCATTACATCATAGTCGGCTCAAGATAACCTTTGAAACCCGAACATAAATTTTGAAGAAAATTATTTTTCGCCATTTCAGGTGGCCCAACTTCCGAAGACCATAAGTCATCACCAGTTGACCCGATCGGCTATTATAACCCCATTTCGGAAACGCCACGAAGCGCTCTACAGGTTTGACCCGCGCAAGCGCTTGTCACCCAAATTTTTGACCTCATCCGGGGCCTCTAAAGCCTTCAAAACTGAGTTCAAACTTTCTGTACCCTGCTGCCAATACCGAAAATCTTCAATATCTTCCAACATACACTTGATCTGGAAATGAAACTTTACTGGCAGACTTATATGACCAAAATGAACCTCCAAGAAAGAAATTAGATCATTCTGAGCACATACGAAAATTACCAAAAAAAGTAACTTTCCATAAATAGCAGCTCTGCACAAAATAGCCCTTATTGAATACAAAAACAGAAATATTTTTGGGTGATGCAAGATTGCTCTTACACCCAGGATGCTCCTGCATCATTTTCATATGTGCTAAAATATTATTGTTTGATAAAATATATGTCTAAGATTTTTATTTTGATTAAGTCAAGTAGGATTAGACCGTATGAACCCTACAAAATAAGTAACATCACATCTAAAGAATACTTGGAAAGGAATTTACAAGAAGCAAATTCAAAAATATTTTAAACCGAGCCAAAACCATTAGGAACATGGGTCCTAACTCCAACAAAACTTACATTTCTAAAATAAAGGAGTTATGTCTAAAAAAATTGTTAGCACTAATAAAATGTTATCAAAATAAAATTGTACTTAAATATTAGAATTGATGATCTATTTCTTTAAAAATGTTCAAATCTTTTATCTATAGAAAACATATGCAATAGAATAAAATATTGATTACTAAAAAGAGTAAAGAGAAAGAAAAAAATCATAGAAAATAGTTTTTTCCTTTTATTTTAGGAAAATGCTACAGCTCATTAGTTTGGTATAATTGGTATTAACTCAAAAATGGTAAAATATGTCTATTCTTCAACGCAATGATTAAAAACCAGCATCATATAGCTATGTTGTTTTTGTGCTATTTAACATTGGTTCTACTCCAATTTAGGTTTCATTGGTTTATTTTATTAGTCCCTGCCGTTAAGGCAGGAGACTATAGTTTTCAGTTGCCATGCTAACATTAGTTTGTCCTCAAAAATTGTGCAAAGTTTGTAAAACATATAGTTTCAAACAATATTTCTATTAAAGTGAAATTTTGTACAATTAATTCTCATTTTCTCATTGGCTATTTCAATTTATTTGGGTAGTCTTTTCAATTTTTTGAGAAAAAATTGCTATAATTTTTGGCTGGCATTCTATTCGCCGTGTAGAATGCTAATTTTTGGCTGGCATTCTATTCTTTCCTGAGCCTGTTTCCTTCCATGCGTTGTGTGCATGTCGTGAATAGAGGGCATTGTTTCCAGCAAACAGGTGTCTGGGAGTATAGCTGTGGCATTTGCATGTAAGATTATCTTTCCTTATACAACGTCTAATCCTTTGCATCTTGTTTTCCAGTTAATGTTCATATGTGCTCTAAGTTCTTTTGGGTTGATTACAGAAGAACTTTACGAAGCAGCAACGCTCAACAGCCAGAAGCAATTTCTTAATGGCTACAACAAAATCATCAGCCAGTGTTTCAAAATTTGTCTAGGGTTTCAATACGCCGCACGATTTGGTCAAACAGTTGATGTGCATTGTTGATGCGTCCATACTTCCAGGCATTCAATCAAACAATTCACATGCTTGTGCGGTTCAGTCTGGCACAGGTCAAGGTAGATTACAGCGTAATGTATATATGATTAACAATTTTGGAATGTCTAACAATTTTGGAATGTCTGTTTTTAGCAAGCTGCTTTAAAACCTGAATTGCAATCGCAATTAAGCCTGGTTTGTTTCTTTTTCCAAAATTATGATATATAATGAAGCAATGTAAGGAAGGTTAAGCATAGGCCAAGGCTGCTTTCTTAATTAAGTTGGGCTTATATTTTTCGATACAAATTATACATAGAAATGGATGGGAGCCACACCAACGCTTAGCACAACAACTATATTGAATTAATACAGAAGGACGAAAAGAACTAAAATACATTCATTCTTGCTGATGACAAGTTTGGTTTCATATCTGAATTACGGCTCTTCATAATGTACAGAAGATATTTTTGAACTAGTTTTGAATTGGATTATAGTTTTTAATTAGATTTTAAATTTTGGATTATGCTTTTTAACTGGTTTTGAAAATTCGGATTACAATGTAAATCATGAAAGATCTGATCTTGACACTATTGTCAACAGGGAAACAGAACAGCCTTGTAGCTAAAGATGATAATAGAGAAGATAGGCATCGCTAGTTTGTAATTTTGTTTAGTGTTCATTTTGTTGCAGAAGATATGTTATTAATTCTTATGGGATTTTGGATGCCACTATTTTCTCTTCAAGACATCACTCTTATTTCAATATCTTGAAAGTGAAGCTCATGTAATTTATGCTGCAGTTGTAAGCCATTGTAACCATGGATAGGGATCCTATGGAGGGAACTGCAGTTCCAAATTATAAGCAACAGGTGATTAATTTAAAAGTAAAACATATGAAATCTATCTCATTTTAAAGATATCAATTTGTTTTCTATCTAATATAACAGAAGCATGTGTAAGTTGTGCTGCAATTCTGAACCATTCTAACCTTAGATGGGGGTCCCGTAGAGGAAACTACCATTCTAAGTTTAAAGCAGGTGGTTCTACGGAATATGATTACTTAAGGAAATGATAAAGACTAATTCTGTCCCCGAAACATCGAGAGGTAAGGATGCAGGGTCCTCCTCTGCAGACAGCTATACAACAAAATATACTTGTAGCAGCATCTGTTGCAAAAGTAAACTTGCAACAGAACTAAATATAAGAAATCGAAGGCAAGCAGCAATAGCCCATCACAAATAGCGATCAGAGTGGAGATCTCTACCTACACAAGCATCTAGCTCACCTATTAAATCCTACTCTCCTATTTCTGCCACTTTTTTCTATCCCCCCCAAACAGGGCACTTACCACCAGATCTATTTCAAGGAGAAAAACCTCTGAAAATTTCTCAACCACTTTAACAGTTTCATTTTTAAGGACAACAAGCTCCTCAATTTTACTTTGGAGAACTTCATCAATTCAAAGCATCTTGAGAGCGTTCATGTGAAATTCATCTTGTACATATTCTGGAATCACTTCATTTCATTCCCTTTGATGGCATCTATTTGAAACATTCGGTAAAAAATTTCATTTGAGTCATTGGAACAGAGGCATTCTAAGGGTATCTTCTTTTCCCGTTTGAATGGTAATTTGGGGAGCAGATTTATTAAGCTTACAAAATAAATCTGAATCAATATCAATGATGGCATGCAAGAAGTCCATGGAGACCTTTTTTAATTTCATGGTGCCAACTACCAAACTTTGACTTCATGATACAAGTATGAGGAATAACCTAAGATTTTGAAATGAGAACACAAATTCCCGAAGTCAAATCCCATTCCTTAAAGAATAATCAAATTTTAGAAAAGAACCAATAGATTTCCCCACATTGCAAAATAATCGGATCATAAAATTATTCCCCACATTGAGAACCCAGTTTTGTGTTTTTTACAAGCAGTGATTTTCTATAGAGTATGAGGATTTGATGTATGCTTGTAGATTCTAAGGGATCCTAAGGTTTTAAATAATTAATTTAGCATAAGCATAAATAATCACTTCCGCATTACACACAACCACAATTGCATGCATTCCCCTATAATTTTTAAGTAATTTGTAGTGATTGACTGAACAGGGCAAGGGAAAAGTTGTAATCGATGCAGTGTGCAATCGCTTGGGAAGTCAGGAGCTGCACTGATTCAGTAGTTCCTTATATCGGGATGTGCCTCACTTGCTAATTCAACACCATATCTTGGAGGCATTCTTTCTTGTTATAGTCACGGCTTGGCTTTATGCAGCACGCTCTTTTGATTGACAATTCACTCTGCTTGTTAAGAAAACTTGAAGACCAAGTTAGTGGAAGGAAAGTTGTTGGCACTATTTAGAGTTGTGTCATCCGAGCCAAAGGAAAACCCAGAGGTATAAAACCTAGTAAGGATTGGTTCTTATGTTTTAGTGTCTATTTTTATTTGCACTTTGTAGAACTGGTAGCAGCTGCATCACAGCCTCTTCCAGACATACATTAAAATGTGACATATGGTTTGCAAGAAATGGAATCATTATTTTAAAAGCAGAGTGAAATTAAATTTTTTTGTTCAGATAATTATAAGAATTCAGTAAACCCTCCAATTTCAACAACTCCATCAATTTCAGTAAACTTGATTAGAGGTAGTTAATTCATTATAGGACTTTAGCATAGTGATTCATTGGTTTTTTCAGCTTGGAGTACATGTTTATTGTTAAAATATTTTCATTTTAGAAAGTTAAAAATTTGAATACTTTCCTGTTTGATCACAACTCGTTCCAAGGATTCCATTCTACACAGACACTTGACAAGGAGGGGATATGATCTTAAACTTTCTCAATGCATTTGTATGTCAGTTTTGAACCCTTATCCTCAGAACCGTTTTGTACCTTTAATGTCAGACAATTTTTTTGAGGCTTTATGTCAAACAGTTCTTATGGCTTGCTTGTGGAGGAATATAACGAATGGTTCCTATAAGATCTGTGCTTACACGAGTCAAAACAATATTGCTAGATTTCATACCGGCTGTACACATATCCTCCTGCTGCCCCACCTTAGGCAGGGACTCTAGCTGCACGCAGCCCTTGTTAATACAGTAAACCTAAATGAAACACACATTTCTAAACCCAACTTCTACAACTTGTGTAGAGAGAGACATAAAGCTATAGTAATATTACTTTGGAATTCTAAAGATCACCATCATTACATATTTATTAGGGTTACCTAAAACAAGGGAAATTATTGCATGTTATATAGGATAATTCCTAATGAGTACACCTATAGTTATAGATACTCATTATAGTTATAGACAATGTAATGGAGATCATGTGCGGAGTAAAATGCAGAGCGATAGCTAAACGTTGTTGCCACGGTGGTTGAGCCAAGGTGACGCAGAGCAGGAGCAATTGTCGCTATGTTCATCTTCTTCTTCATTTCCGCCTCCATTTCGCCCTCCAATTCGGCCTTCAGCTCGCTCTCCACGTAAATTTATATCGCCAAAAATAAAATCGTGGAATTTTTTATAAGCCCGACACAACATGTAAAGAATCCCAGAACGTTCTGCTACATTCCAGCAAGATTCAACTATATCATCGAATAGACGAGGTGAACCACAGAGGCGATGGAACCTTGCCCGTGCCACTGAAAACTTTACCGTTTGATAGAGAGATGTAACAACTCCACAGAAAGTAATGATAACGGTGATCGCCAATAGCACGAAAGCGAGGCTCATCACTGTATGTGCCAACATTGCGTACATTGCAGCAATGAACCCAAAAGCGGTGAAGCCAAAACTGCTGCCAACTAGTAAACCATTGACAGTCATGAACAACATCTTGTCTCCAGTGGTAAGCTCCGTGCTCAGCTGCCACATTATACAAGCGAAGAGTGATAGGAAGAAAGCAACGCAGTCAAATATAAGGAATAGCTTAAATGAAACATAGTCTATCAGAATAGGGCTTCCTCGGTCCGAATTGAACCCGCCAGGAACAGTGAAGGCGGCGGTAAATGTCATGGTTGCCAGTAGAGCTGCCGTCACCAGCTCTGAATTTCGTCTTTCCTCGAAGGCTTTATCAATCTTCTCTGTTGCTTTCTTGCGCTTTGCATGGCTTGCCTCTGGTGCACAGTACATGAATGGCTTGCACCTGGGTGGATAATCTGTCAACATTCTTATAATTCCCAATGATTCGTGGTACTCCGTAAGCTCTTTTGCAATTTCCAACGGTGTTTTGCGCATCTTATCACGGGCATTTTTTTTCACCCCAGGCACTTCTAGCAACAAATTCACCATCTGCACCACAAAACAAGCAAAAGAAACAAAGAGAAGAAATCAGATGCCCTGACGTTTCTCAAATGTTCTACATGGAGATCCTTTCAATTGTTAATCATTAGCTCTGTCTAAATTTTGTGTAGCCAAAAAAAAATCCCATCGGGTGTTCAAATAATAAAGCGAAGTATTTCAAAATTTATTCTAGGTCACTTTGATTCAACCTATTTGAAAGATTAAGATTATGTCGCCCAAAATTAGAACAAATTTAGAATACATTTAAACAGAAGGGAAAAAGATAAGTGCGGCATTGACCGAAAAAAAAACACTTACGTGTTTATCTTTGTTCCTTACTGCAGTGTGCAAAGGCATGTCTCCATCATCAGGTGAAATTCCTTCATCGGGTGAATTTCTCTTATGAGGTGAAATTCCCTCGTCAGATGAATTTCCCCAATCAGATGAAATACTCTTGTCAGGCGCATAAGCCTGGTTAATGAGCATTTTGCACAACTCTAACTTTTTCCTTGTTAAGAAATTAACAATTTTGACATGGTTAAACATCACAGCAATGTGCAGAACATTTTCATTTTTATCAATAGATGTTCTATCTATTAATAGTTTTATAACTTCCAGGAATCCAAACTTTACTGCGATTTTTAGCGGAGTTTCATTCTTTTTATTTTTATAATTACACAATTCAGTATCAAACTTTAGCAGCTTTTCCACCAGATCTACACGATATTTCCTTACAGCTAAATGCAAAGCCGTGTCACCTTCGTTGTCCTTCTCTTTGACGATTTCTTTCAACTTTTCTGCCAACTCTCCTACCAAACCTGCATTTCATGAATCAACTCGCTAAGCAAGAAAATAAAATGGAAAACAGCTTTTCTCTCTAAAAACAGAGGGTGGGCAGAAGATAACCTGAATTTCCTGCCATTACTGCTGCATGTAAACATGTTCTACCCTCCGGCGTCTTCCATTCCTTTAAATTTGACGAATCGAGATGTCTCACCAGGTCTTCCGCAGTGGTTACATCACCACATTCACAAGCTTCAAAGAAATCCGTTATCTCTTTGGCCATACTTCGAGAGGACCTTTCCCCACACTGCAGCTTGAGGCTGGTTCTTTCTCTACCAGGAAAGTACAGCTTCTTCAGCCCCAGCTATAACAATCTCGTTCGCCTCTCCTCCATTATATAGATAAAAATCCATCTACGCAACAAGCACTAATAAATGCATCAACGACGATTGAATTTTAAGGTAATGCAGTGCCAGTTATAAAACTACCATCGATTCGTTCAATGTTCAATACAATAAAATACATATTTAAGCCGATAGGCTTCCCCTGCGATCTTCCTCGTGTACGAACATCGCATTTATTTCTCACGTCAGATTTATTGTCCCACGAGCCGATAGGCTTCCTCTGCGAGCTTGCTCGTGTACGAACACCGCATTTATTTCTCAAGCTAGATTTATTGTCTCATGTCTGAAAATAGTTTACTGTTCAGTTTATCCAAGCAGTTTTCGTGTACGGTTTAGTTTCAGAAACTTTAAATGGTTTCAGACCGCCAGAAAATGATTTGGCCAAACAGGGTTTTTCGCACCTATAATGTGTGTGTATTTGCAAGTATCGAACACCTCTGACATTTCTCATTCATTATAATCTTTTTCCAGAATGTACGAATACTTAGAGGGAGTAACAACAATGTTTCATCGATCCGACATCTTATTGTCAGATTTCATCAGTAGCATAAAGACTTTCACAGGTAAAAAGTTCATCATTGATCCGGGGAAGAGATTTTTTGCGTGTTGCAGAACCCGTCGCTGGTCATAGTCAATTTATTTCGTCGGTACAATAGCTGTTCAAAAAATTCAAACTCACGGATTTTAAGTTTGAAATTTGTGTTTATTAGTTACCATGGCAAAAATAAGTATTGATGACATACTCCGAAAGTGGAATCTACTGTGAGCACTGGGAGAAAACAACTTATGGATATAACTAACACTGGAGTGCGACTTTCGGCAAGCTTGAAAGATGCATGTGGGGACGCTCTTTCAACACCCTTAAGCAAGGGAAATACTGCTCATTTGTTGAAATTATGAAATTAATTCCTTATGTTGTTAATTGTGCTTTAATAACAAATGGCACATAATTGCAGACAGACGCCCCTCCTTTGCAGAAGATGACAACCAATTGGATGCTAAAAATAATTGTTATATTCCATTTAGAAAATAAAACAATTTTTAATTTTTTATTTCTATATTATTTTTCTATATAATTTTAAAATTTATAAGAAAATAAGATTTTTTAGTATTTTAATGATGATATATCATAATATTTTTATTTTATTTTTGAACTTTTTGAACATATTTTCTAGATTAACTAATTTGAGATTAACAATTATATTTTTAATGCACTAATATATGAGATAAATAGAAAAATAAGTGAATTCTACATCTTACTCAATGGTACCAAATACATATGCTTGTTAATTTTATAATGTTTTGTGTTTCTTAAGATATAAAGACAACATGCTTTGCATGTAGCCAACATTTTATTTGAATTAGTTTTAAATTGAAGCAAGAAGATTCTCTTATGATCAAATATATATGTACAAGTATTAGTCAAGTAAATAAAATTTCCTAGTAGACACCTACATAGTGTTTCATTGAGTAATTTAAAATCTAGGGCTTTCATTGAGTAATTTAAAATCTGGGGCTTTAGAAAGCTTCATTCATATTTCTATTAATTTTGGTAGATTTTTATAGTTTTGCATTAATCTAGTAACATTTTATTTAATGCACACCTCATGATTAGAAATTGTAATGTAAAAATTTAGATCGTCAAGAGTATTGCGTATCTTTTTCAACCATCCATTGATCTATCATGAGGAAGAAAAAAAAAGTAAAATATTATTTTTGTAGATATATGCTTATAAAGTAAAGGAGTAATAAACAATAAATAATAATTAAAAACTAAAAATGATATAAAAATTTCAAAAAAGAATTATAATCATTATGCATTATTAGAATGATGAGCCAAAAAAAAAAGATAAGACAAAGAAGAACCAAACAAAATTAATAACTTGAAATAATGAGTAAAAAAATAAGAAAATTGATTTAAAAGATTATACAAACGGATAGAGAAAGTAAAACCAAGAAAAAAGAATAAGAGGGAAAAAAGAAGAAGAGGATAAAAACAAGAACTAATGAAAATAAAAGAAAGTAACCAACTAAAAGAAACTGTAAATAATCAAATTTAAATTATTTGAAATAGAAAATAAAAATTACAAAAACATACTAAAAATAAATAAACATAAAAAAAATAACTAACACTTAAAATTAAAATAAATCATTAAAATAAAAAGTATCTCCTTATATATAAAGTCAACCTATGGGGTAAGTGCAAAAAGATGGGGGACCAAGAAGATGCCACTTTTCTTTTTGGCCCCCCATCGTGCATAGTGCGCATGCACTAAAGGGTGTGCGCCCTATAGGGTGCATGCCCTATGGCTTGGGCAATGCAAAACAAAGCATGTGTGCCAAATAGGGTGCACGCGCTTTGTAAAATCCCAAAATTTTCACCCTCGTGCACACTATGCAAAGCCACAAAAGTGTAATCCATATTTCTACATAAAGCATGCGCACTATGAAAAACTAGAAAGAGAGAGAGAGAGATAAGGGATAGAGAGAGGATGATAAGGGGGGGGGAGAGAGAGAGAGAGAGAGAGAGAGAAGGGGTAATTTATACAAATATAACAATTAAGTATAAGTCTTATACTTTAAGTTATATTTGTATAAATTATAAAATATAATGCTTTCAGGATGTTTGGGATAGGTTCTAGCTTTATAGGAGTTAACATGCAAATTCTAGATTTGAAAAATTCCAAACTTAGCCCAATTTCAGGATTCCGCAAGCCTTCAGTAGGGTTACCTCCCAAAATCCATCATGGATTTCTAAAGTCAAACTAAAGTTGGCAAAAGGATTGCCAAAGGGTTTTAACTCGTTTTATCACAAATCACTCAGTTTCGACCTCATCTCTATGACAGACTTAGCTTAGCTCTCATCCAAATCTCTCTCTCCCTCTCTCTCTATCTCACAAAAATAAAATAAAATCACCCTCTCCTCTCTCTCTCTCATCACCCTCTCTCTCCCCCTTATCTACTCTCTCTTTCTCTCTCATCACCCTCTCTCTCCCCCTTATTTACTCTCTTTCATTACCCTCTCTCTCTCTCTCTCTCTCTCTCTCTAGATTTGGAACTAGATTTAGAGTATTACAACTCTTGTTTTTGTCGCATCTTAAAATTTTGAGTCTAACTATCTTCAATTTCTTGTTGAAGTTCAAAGTTTGTTGATTTCAGGAAAAAAGTGGCATCTTATACTCCCTTTTTGGTCCCCTATCTTTGTGCACTTACCCTATGACTATATATAAACAAAGTTTCAATTATTTTTGTCAAAAATATTTTTTAAAGCATTGTGAAGAATTAAGCGATTTGCACAAATAATATAGAAAGATTTATACACAAAGCTTTAATAATCTAGCTAAACACAAGAAATTTAATTCCTAAATGATCATCTTAACAATCATTAAAATAACTATAAATAAGATTTATCATTGTTAAATATGTACTTAATCAATGTGTAAATTCCAAGTGATTATAAAACTCTAAAATGTTGACGTTGGTGACATGTTTTCTTTCACTCATACTAACAAATGCTAACAAGTTTACTTTGACAACCGTGTACGAGTACCATTGTAGATGGATGACATCTTGAATGGGGGCATGACATTCACTTTTGGTTGGTGCAAATATGTTGCATTGTATCTAGTGCCATAAATATTTGTATCGGTAGGTAGGTAGCTAAAAATAACACCTAGAAATGATAAGTATTTAACTTAATTATTTTTTATGTGATTTTCGTTATTCCCCAATGACATACAATATTCACCTGAATTTCTTAGACATTGATTTGTTGTAGATTTTTAGTTTTGCACACGCTTCCTGAATGCAAATTTTCTTCTTCGATGGAGTATATGCATCGTTTAGTAGAAGTTGAATTGTGAAAACTGTCATATTTTGCTAAATCAAATAGAGGCCTAGTTTGATAAAAAAATTTATCATGCAAACGTGGTTGGCCTCATTGTGGCCATCCTGTACAATATGTTTCCATTTGTGCATTTCCTATTGCCACCAGTATAAATCAGATAAATAGGGCAGCCATGTTCATTCCAGATAACTAATGGCTCCTGCAAGATTTGAGATTACCTAAAAGAGGCAATGTATAGCATACAATCGCTACTTCTAGAATAGGTACTTTCTCTATCCTTTGTTTTTAAAGCATGTCTTCCATTTACACCATTTTTGTAAGTAGCTTAGTTTGTGTTTACATTTCCAGTGCTATGACACAATCTCTACAAGAAATGTCTAAATTGTGAATACACAATCGTTATTATTGTCTTTTTTTACTAAAGATTTTTTGAGTCAGGCATTGATTCTGAGGTCAACAAACATGAAATCGATTGTATTTGATTAATAATATTAACCATAGGATCTTATTTAATCTTTTAGTATTTCACAAAATAGAAAATACCTTACAAAACATGTACAACACAGAATCAATGACACATAATTGGGAGTTGTTAATGACTCGCACAAACAAGCAACTAACACTAATTGAATAGGAAGAGTTTGAGTAGGAAATACATTTGTTTGTTGCAAATGAACTAGTAGGATTACACAACAAAAAAAACTAAAAGAACTTAATGTACCTATTGCACTATGTGTCATTCCAAATGGATGCTACTATGTTCAAGATTGCTTTCTACACTACTACATCTTACCCAATGGTACCAAATACATATGCTTGTTAATTTTATAATGTTTTGTGTTTCTTAAGATATAAACACAACCTGGTTTACATGTAGCCAACAATTTATTTGAATTAGTTTTAAATTGAAGCAAGAAGATTCTCTTATGATCAAATATGTATGTACAAGTATTAGTCAAGTAAATAAAATTTCCTAGTAGACACCTACATAGTGTTTCATTGAGTAATTTAAAATCTAGGGCTTTCATTGAGTAATTTAAAATCTGGGGCTTTAGAAAGCTTCATTCATATTTCTATTAATTTTGGTAGATTTTTATAGTTTTGCATTAATCTAGTAACATTTTATTTAATGCACACCTCATGATTAGAAATTTTAATGTGAAAATTTACATTGTCAAGAGTATTGCATATCTTTTTCAACCATCCATTGATCTATCACGAGGAAGAAAAAAAAAAGTAAAATATTATTTTTGTAGATATATGCTTATAAAGTAGAGTAATAAACAAAAAAAATTAATTAAAAGCTAAAAATGATATAAAAATTTCAAAAAAGAATTATAATCATTATGTATTATTAGAATGATGAGCCCAAAAAAAAAGATAAGACAAAGAAGAACCAAACAAAATTAATAACTTGAAATAATGAGTAAAAAAATAAGAAAATTGATTTAAAAGATTATACAAATGGATAGAGAAAGTAAAACCAAGAAAAAAGAATAAGAGGGAAAAAAGAAGAAGAGGATAAAAACAAGAACTAATGAAAATAAAAGAAAGTAACCAACTAAAAGAAATCTGTAAATAATCAAATTTAAATTATTTGAAATAGAAAATAAAAATTACAAAAACATACTAAAAATAAATAAACATAAAAAAAATAACTAACACTTAAAATTAAAATAAATCATTAAAATAAAAAGCATTTCCTTATATATAAAGTCAACCTATGACTATATATATAAAAAAAGTTTCAATTATTTTTGTCAAAAATATTTTTTAAAGCATTGCGAAGAATTAAGCGATTTGCACAAATAATATGGAAAGATTTGTACACAAAGCTTTAATAATCTAGCTAAACACAAGAAATTTAATTCCTAAATGATCATCTTAACAATCATTAAAATAATTATAAATAAGATTTATCATTGTTAAATATGTACTTAATCAATATGTAAATTCCAAGTGATTATAAAACTCTAAAATGTTGATGTTGACAATAGGTTTTCTTTCACTCATACTGACAAATGCTAACAAGTTTACTTTGACAACCATGTATGAGTACCATTGTAGATGGATGACATCTCGAATGGGTGCATGACATTCACTTTTGGCTGGTGCAAATATGTTGCACCGTATCTGGTGCCATAAATATTTGTATCAGTATGTAGGTAGCTGAAAATAACACCTAGAAATGATACGTATTTAACTTAATTATTTTTTATGTGATTGTCGTTATTCCCCAACGACATACAATTTTCACCTGAATTTCTTAAACATTGATTTGTTGTAGATTTTTAGTTTTGCACACGCTTCCTGAACGCAGATTTTCTTCTTCGATGGAGTATACACATCGTTTAGTAGAAGTTGAATTGTGAAAACTGTCATATTTTGCTGAATCAAACAGAGGCCTGGTTTGATAGTTTTTTTAATCATGCAAACGTGGTGGGCCTCATTGTGGCCGCCTTGTACAATATGTTTCCGTTTGTGCATTTCCTATTGCCACTAGTATAAATCAGATAAATAGGGCAGCCATGTTCATTCCAGATAACTGCTCACTCCTACAAGATTCGAGATTACCTGAAAGAGGCAATGTATAGCATACAATCACTACTTTTTGAATAGGTACTTTCTCTATCTTTTGTTTTTAAAGCATGTCTTCCATTTACACCATTTTTGTAAGTAGCTTAGTTTTTGTTTACATTTCCAGTGCTAAGACTCAATCTCTACAAGAAATGTGTAAATTGTGAATACTCTAAACAAAAAACTTAAAAGATGCCAACTTTCACACGTGTCAGTTATATGTTCTTTTTCTGGCTTGCTAAGAGCAAGGACGTGATACAGATGTTGATAGATTTCTTTAGAAGAACTTTTCTTGCTTTCCCAAATGGGTGTATGTTGTTCTTCGTGAGCGTTATTATTATCTTTTTTTTACTAAAGATTTTTTAAGTCAAGCATTGATTCTGAGGTCAACAAACATGAAATCGGTTGTATTTGATTAATAATATTAACCATAGGATCTTATTTCATCTTTTATTATTTCACAAAATAGAAAATACCTGACAAAACATGTGCAACATAGAACCAATGACACATAATTGGGAGTTGTTAATGACTCGCACAAACAAGCAACTAACACTAATTGAATAGGAAGAGTTTGAGTAGGAAATACATTTGTTTGTTACAAATGAACTAGTAGGATTACACAACAAAAAAATCTAAAAGAACTTAATGTACCTATTTCACTGTGTGTCATTCCAAATGGATGCTACTATGTTCAAGATTGCTTTCTACACTACTACATCTTACCCAATGGTACCAAATACATATGCTTGTTAATTTTATAATGTTTTGTGTTTCTTAAGATATAAAGACAACCTGCTTTGCATGTAGCCAACAATTTATTTGAATTAGTTTTAAAATGAAGCAAGAAGATTCTCTTATGATCAAATATGTATGTACAAGTATTAGTCAAGTAAATAAAATTTCCTAGTAGACACCTACATAGTGTTCCATTGAGTAATTTAGAATCTAAGGTTTTCATTGAGTAATTTAAAATCTGGGGCTTTAGAAAGCTTCATTCATATTTCTATTAATTTTGGTAGATTTTTATAGTTTTGCATTAATCTAGTAACATTTTATTTAATGCACACCTCGTGATTAGAAATTTTAATGTAAAAATTTAGATCGTTAAGAGTATTGCATATCTTTTTCAACCATCCATTGATCTATCATGAGGAAGAAAAAAAAATTAAAATATTAATTTTGTAGATATATGCTTATAAAGTAAAGGAGTAATAAACAATAAATATTAATTAAAAGCTAAAAATGATATAAAAATTTTAAAAAAGAATTATAATCATTATGTATTATTAGAATGATGAGCCAAAAAAAAAAGGTAAGACAAAGAAGAACCAAACAAAATTAATTACTTGAAATAATGAGTAAAAAAAAAAGAAAATTGATTTAAAAGATTATACAAACGGATAGAGAAAGTAAAACCAATAAAAAAGAATAAGAGGGAAAACATAAGAAGAGGATAAAAACAAGAACTAATGAAAATAAAAGAAAGTAACCAACTAAAAGAAACTGTAAATAATCAAATTTAAATTATTTGAAATAGAAAATAAAAATTACAAAAACATACTAAAAATAAATAAACATAAAAAAATAACTAACACTTAAAATTAAAATAAATCATTAAAATAAAAAGTATCTCCTTACATATAAAGTCAACCTATGATTATATATATGAACAAAGTTTCAATTATTTTTGTCAAAAATATTATTTAAAGCATTGCGAAGAATTAAGCGATTTGCACAAATAATATAGAAAGATTTGTACACAAAGATTTAATAATCTATCTAAACACAAGAAATTTAATTCCTAAATGATCATCTTAACAATCATTAAAATAACTATAAATAAGATTTATCATTGTTAAATATGTACTTAATCAATGTGTAAATTCCAAGTGATTATAAAACTCTAAAATGTTGATGTTGACGATAGGTTTTCTTTCACTCATACTGACAAATGCTAACAAGTTTACTTTGACAACCGTGTACAAGTACCATTGTAGATGGATGACATCTTGAATGGGGGCATGACATTCACTTTTGGCTGGTGCAAATATGTTGCATTGTATCTAGTGCCATAAATATTTGTATTGGTAGGTAGGTAGCTAAAAATAACACCTAGAAATGATACGTATTTAACTTAATTATTTTTTATGTGATTGTCGTTATTCCCCAATGACATACAATATTCACCTGAATTTCTTAGACATTGATTTGTTGTAGATTTTTAGTTTTGCACATGCTTCCTGAATGCAGATTTTCTTCTTCGATGGAGTATACGCATCGTTTGGTAGAAGTTGAATTGTGAAAACTGTCGTATTTTGCTAAATCAAATAGAGGCCTGGTTTGATAATTTTTTTTATCATGCAAACGTGGTTGGCCTCATTGTGGCCATCCTGTACAATATGTTTCCATTTGTGCATTTCCTATTGCCACCAGTATAAATCAGATAAATAGGGCAGCCATGTTCATTCCAAATAACTACTGGCTCCTGCAAGATTTGAGATTACCTGAAAGAGGCAACGTATAGCATATAATCGCTACTTTTTGAATAGGTACTTTCTCTATCTTTTGTTTTTAAAGCATGTCTTCCATTTACACCATTTTTGTAAGTAGCTTAGTTTCTGTTTACATTTCCAGTGTTATGATTCAATCTCTACAAGAAATGTGTAAATTGTGAATACTCCAAACAAAAAACTTAAAAGATGTCAACTTTTACGCGTGTCAATTATACGTTCTTTTTTTGGCTTGCTAAGAGTGAGGATGTGATATAGATATTGATAGATTTCTTTAGAAGAACTTTTCTTGCTTTCCCAAATGGGTGTATGTTGTTCTTCGTGATCGTTATTATTATCTTTTTTTACTAAAGATTTTTTGAGTCAGGCATTGATTATGAGGTCAACAGACATGAAATCGGTTGTATTTGATTAAGAATATTAACCATAGGATCTTATTTCATCTTTTAGTATTTCACAAAATAGAAAATACCTTACAAAACATGTGCAACACAGAACCAATGACACATAATTGGGAGTTGTTAATGACTTGCAGAAACAAGCAACTAACACTAATTGAATAGGAAGAGTTTGAGCAGGAAATACATTTGTTTGTTACAAATGAACTAGTAGGATTACACAACAAAAAAATCTAAAATAATTTAATGTACCTATTGCAATGTGTGTCATTCCAAATGGATGCTACTATGTTCAAGATTGCTTTCTACACTACTACATGCTTACAAACCTAAATTTTCTACACTTTTAATATGTCAAACTTCAGTTATGTTTTCAAATCAAACACCTATCGGCATATCCCTTGCACCTCCTTTGGATGCAAGTGCTAGTTAAGCTGATAGGCTTTCCTTGGGGAAGCCCACGTATGGCAATCTCAATTTTTTCTCAAGCTCGGCTTTGTCTAACAGGGTAAACTAGTTTTTTGAGCAGATTCTTTCCAACCGTTTAGTTTTTAAGCTGTTTCGTATGATGGAAATCTTTGGCGTGTTAATCGTCAAGTCCAGATTTACAATTCAGCAACATGGTACAATTTCAAAAAAGTTGAAGGAGTAATTACCATAGTAATATGAGTTAATGGCCACGAAAGGAGATGGTGCAGATCACGAAGTGTCTGTAGAAGTTGTGTTTTTTTATAAAGACAGGTCATTCTGCATTCAATTCCCGTATATAATATTAGCATAGCGTTTACTTTACTCATATAGGTATCTAATGCCTCTACTAGACTTCAATCCAAAAAATGTACTTCCAGCCATTTTAAATTTAGAGCTATAATAAAAAATCAAAATGGGAGGAGGAATATGCACATATTCTATGCCTTGTCATATATTCTTCCAATAACGTAAAGTGGGCTTCTTGTAGATCTGCAAGGCCATCAATAGCCAGGTAGAGGAGTGATTTATTGCTCTAATATCGCCATTCACAAGCAATATATTGTTCCCATAAAATAATAATCACTAACATACAACTTGATGTGGGTGGAATTACAAACTCTTGTTTACATCAAGTGAACTTTTAAAATTGAATTATTTCTGCCATATCATTCAGTTGCAATGTCCTCTCCCTATGTCATTCCGTCTGCAGGTTTCTATTCATCATTCTTTGGGTTGAGTCTCCCATTCCTTTGTTTTTTTAAACATGCCCATCTACTTGTGCAAATTTAATTTGCATCTGTATTTGTACGCAGTTGTCTTTGCTCTCCACCTGCCCGTAATAAATTGTCACGTGCACTTCCTGGAAGCTCGCATAAAGCACTTGAGCACGATAGAATTTTTTCACTTGAATTTATGTCATCTCTTTTTGCTAGAGAAGCCATTTCGATATCTTTCTTCAGCTGGTCTCCATTGTTTAGCAACCTTCTAACACTGCCCTTGTTTTCTCCTCGGCATCATTGAAGCACAAAATCTTCAGGTGAGTCAGCTGATATAGTTTCAGTTACACTTTGTTTCATTCTATTCAAATAGTTCATGTGTGTCGTCTCTGCTTCCTCGTTTGCATACATGTTCCAGAGTATTTCTGAATGTAAGATCTACAGTGATTTCCCTTTTGTTATGCGTTCATGGATGCCTATACCCTATTCTGCAATGGCCATTCTACTTTATGTTCTTTCCCATAAGAAGTTATGCTCAAAGAATTTGACATGAAACATACTGGTAAGAACAGTAATCAGTATTGAGCTTTTATTAAAATTAAATCCAAGTTATATTCTTACCAGTGCCCACTATTGCCATCAGATGATAGACCCTTGACTAATCTGCATAAATTTTTGTTAAGGTTTCTATACTGAATAATATAGATTAAATTAAGAGATTTTTGGTAAGTGAGTTCTCATTTAGCATTCTGTTGATTTTTTTTTGAGACAATTCTTAAAAAACTAACACATGCACCAAAAGTTGTACTATTCATGCTATGAATGGTCATGTGAATGAGTTGTTTTGTTTTGTCTATATTTTCTATTACGTACTCTGAATTTCTCCTTCTATGATATCTTGAGCGAAAACATAATTATGTGCCTTACTCTAAGTGTCTAGCTTTTTCTATTCTCCTAGACACTTTTTTTAAAAAAATATAACATCTTATATTTCTACTACAACCTATGACCTAATAAATTGGAGCATAGAACTACATTTTAAACTGGTACCAAAAAATTAAATTTCTATTGATATTTGATATATGCTTTAAATCTATATGCACTTTTCACGCTGGCATAGATATTTTTAATCTTTAAAAATATTTCAATGTGGTTACATAGTTGCATCATCTTAAAATGGAAGCACTTCCATGTTAAGATTGTTTAGCCCTCCGAGTAAGTGGTTTGGGGTCATGTTAAGCGTCTTGATTAGGTCTTTGCATGTATTTGGCTTTTTCCTCGCTTTCCACTTCTTCTCTACGCTTGATTTCTTCATTTTAGGTGAAATTAGGGTTAAGGTCTTAAGGACTTTCTTGATTTTCCCTCTTCCATGGCTTTATTTTCTAAGTAGGGTTCAACAATGAGACCTCCTAGCCCTTCACATCAAACAGAGGATTTTTTGTCTATACTGGACACTGGGTCTTGTTTTGACAGTAAATTTGGCATTTCTGGCATCTTTTGGAACCTCTGCTCTAGATCTTGGCATAAAATGGGTCTAAGGTCAAGGACGACCTCTACCCTGACCAGGTCAGGGTCAACCTCGACCTTGACCCCTTCCCACCGGGATTTCAAATTATTATTTGTCGGCAGTTTGGCTTTCAGGAAAGTTATTTCTCCACTTTCAAGTCGGCTATTTCGAGCTCTGAAATGGTAAATCTTTTAATGGTATTTAATCAAGGTATATTTTCTAAAGGTGAGGACCTATTTGTGATTTAATTCTCCAAGGTGGCCCTTCTAGAGGAATGTATCTTAGATCACTATAAAAGGAGGCCTTCCTCTCTCATTTTGAGGATCTACGCTCTAAGCATCTAAGTTTCAAGACATCCACTTTCAAGATCACAAGACATCAAGAAAATCAAGCATTCAAGCAAGTTTTCAAGCATTCAAGTGTTCAAGCATTCATCCATCAAGGAGTTCCATTGTTAGCTATTGAGGGATTCAATCTCCTTGGAGCCCCCTTGAAGATCTATCCTTCTCCATCTATTCAAGCCTTCTCATATGCAAAGATCAAATCAAGATTGGTGTTGAAGATCAAAGTGTCATTGATTAGAGACATCCTACATTCATTGAAACATTCCTACTTGTGGATTTAAGGATTCGAATCCTCTTCAAGGACTTCAACATAAGCAAGGTGATTTGTTTCAATTACTTTGTTTATGCACTATACATTTCAATTCAATTTCAAGGTTAATTTCTAAATTGGGGTTTGACCAAGGCAAACCCCCCATACAACCAAAAACCCCCATTTTTTTGTAGGTACAAGTGCAAAATCTCAGATCTGACAGCAAATTCGGATACCCTTTTTGGCAATCTTTTAGGATCTGCGAACATAATCAGAATCAGACTTTGGGATAAAAATGTGGTCTTTGACCTTTTAAAAGTTTAAAGTCGACCCGTGTGAATCTGGAGAAAAGATTTTTGGGTTTTGTCTGCCTCGGCATTTTCAGTCCATAATAGGTGATGAAATCTTCAAAAAGTTCACATAGAAGCCAGAATTCAGCATTTTCTAGATCTGCCCTAATTCAAGGTTAGTATTTGCACTTCAATTATTTCAGATTTCAAGCCTAATCCAACTATAGGAAAATATAGGGTTTTCTCTCTCATTTCATATTCTCCATAGATTGATTCAATTGTGTATTAACCTTTTGGTTGATCAAATTGGATCTCTCCTTTGGGAATTTGGATTTAGGAGTGAATCTCACATTTTTCCCACACACATACACAAATAGAGGTGATTCCAAAACAACCACTATTCAATAGTCACCATATGTTTTCCCTTTTATTTGTAATCTAGAAAATGAACTCAAATGTACAAGATCTTGAAGGATAGCTAAACCAAACTAGGCCCATAGATCTTCAATCATGTGAAAGAAGTCGCATGTATTATGCTCGACATAGAGAAGAAATAAGTGTGCATCGAGCTATTCAACGTGCAAACCGTCCGCACCAAACACCAAGCCAACCACTCCATTCACACTTTCAAGCTTGTACAAATGTCCAAGGTCAATTTCCATATATGCCCATTGAAGCACGACTTCCTACACAAAACCCTTCAAATCCACTCACAAATATACTAGTGTCTGGTTGCCCGCTTGTCCATAATAGCCGCACTCAATTACAATCCTGTAAATGAAGCCGCTTGTATTATGCTCATCATAGAGAGGAAATAGTTGCACGTCATTCCACTAGAGACATGCAACATCCCCACCAAACACTAAACCACCCCTTCCCTCCCAACTTGCAAAATTCTACAAGCTCCCAAGATGAACCATCCTCTATGCCCATTGAAACACATCTTCTTGAGAAAAGGCCTCGACATCCACTTTCACTTCTCAACATGGATAATAATATGTCCTCAAACATTTTGGCAACAACTAAGACTTTTAGAACTAGACTAGATGCTCTTTCAAAGTTGCACACATGTAGCATATGTAAGGAGTCCTACCCCGGTATGCATGTTCATTGCACATCCACCGGCCTCACTTGTAGAAGATGCATTGCTGAGAAAGGTGTACATCGCTTCTCTTTAGCCAACAATATGGACCCACTTGAACAACCGGATGTTTTGAGGGTCCTCACACAAGTCGAAGAGATGCTCATTGCACGTGTTAATCCAATTTTACAGGTCACTCATGCCCATGGTGGGCAATACAAATATAGTGGACACACAATCAGCTTCCCCCAAGATATTAAAACAATTGCAACCTATTTTCCCCATAGGATTCAAGAATTGGATGTATTAATAATTCATAGACTTAATACGTATGGGAAGGCTTATGAGTGTTATGTTAGTAGAAGTCATGTTCTAAATGCACTAGCATACAAAATAAAATATGACTCTTACTATAAGGATGTTGAAATCAATGATTTTACATTGTCACTCCTACCTATTTCTACTACTGACATCTTAGGAATGCTTCGTAGACTACACAGTCACACTAATGCCCCAATGTCAACAACTATTGAATCTAAAAGCATACAAAGTGAATTGGAAAGTGACACAGAATATTCTACATCATTTATGGTGAGACTACCAAATAAACATCATGAATTACAAATCATTAAGGAATCTTTGCATCTAGAAAAAGAAAGTGACACCATCTCGATTGGCCACATATAAATTCAACACCCATTAATGAGTACACTACTGAGGGCTTATTTGACATGGCATTTCCCACTCTTTTCCCAAATGGAAATGCACAACCCATGCAACCTCAAGCAAGGGAAGTGCAACTTCATGAATATGCCTTGCACCTTATATGATTTCATGACAACAGATTTGGCCAACACCCATAGTTTAGATACCTTCTTCTAAACCTTATGATGCGTCATCGTAGCCAATCTATTGCATCAATCTTCATTAAATGAAAAGTTGAAGACAATATACCTACCACTATTGAGGACCTTCGCTCCCACTTAACTAACCTCCAAGACAATTAATTGGTAGAGGAACTGATGCATTTTGGCTCTACCTTATGAGGGACATGTGCATATTGGAATAAGTGTCGCACTGATCTAAGAAATATGATAACCCAAATAGGTTCTCCAACATTGTTCTTCAGATTAAGTACTGCTAACACAAAGTGGCCTGATCTCCATGCTGTCCTTTCACTAGATGATGCATTTGATTTCCTATCCAATAAACAACACAGAGAGAATGTGGTTAGAAACCCCCACACAACAACATTGTACTTGCATCAACGTTTCACAATCTTTCGGGAAGAGGTCACCGAGAAACTCATGGGGGAAGTTAACTACTGATACCGCTATGAATGGAAAAGTCAAGGGTCCACACACATCCATGGTTTCATTTGGATAAAAAATGCACCAAACATGGATACACTAGACTGGGCCAACCCTTCAAAAGTAAAAAATGCAAAAGAATTCTTCGACAAATACGTCACTACTTGGAATCCTCATTCTAAATCTAAAATTGGAAACATGCTACATAGAACTCCAACTGATGATCGATGTGTGCTCAACACAAATGAAATACTTGCTATAGATACTTATGTTGATTATGAAGAGTTGGTAAATCATGTGCAGAGACACACCAAATATACTGAGAGGACTTGCCTACGTAAGAAAGGAAATCATGTAGAGTGTAGATATAAAGCTCCTTGGACAGAACACGAAGAATCTAAACTAATATGCGATGAAGTGGGACATAAATCATATGAACCATCAAGAAATGATGACAGGTTGAACATCCATAACCCACATATGCTCTCCATATGGAGGGCTAATATAGATTGCCAACCCGTCACCTCGCAACTTCTTGTTCTCAGATACATTGCCAAATATGCATCGAAAGCAAAAAAGAAATCAAAGAGCTGTGTTGATATGCTTTCAAGAATTTGCTCCTCTGCACACCAACAAGATCATGCCATCAAAGCATACCAAAAATTCATGGATGAGGTCATTGCAGAGAGAGATATAAGTGCACAAGAAACATGTCATATGCTACAAAAACTACCTCTTGTGATTTGTAATCACCAATTCATATCACTTAATGTAGGTAAAAAAGTGCTCCATTGCCTCAAACAAACAACCGATGGAAATGAGATACAATCTACCTATATACAATCCTACTTACAATGACCAGATCACTTAGAACTAGTAACACTCATAGAATCAACAAGATCTTACACTTATGTTGCCAATCACAAAGGCTGCAAATGGCATCGTCGAAAGGAAAATGCAATAGTCTAAGTCTTTCCAAAGTTTTATACCATTCCAAAAGTAGACTCTGAAAATTTTGAAGTGTTTTGTTGGAGTGAGCTACTTCTATACAAACACTTTCCAGCAATAGATAGAGATATAGGCCTAACCAAAGAAGAGATCATTTCTAATTGGAAGCACATGAATACAAAAAAATATACCGTTTGGCATGTTGATCGTACAACTCCAGATGAAGATGTCTTTGATGAAGAAAGTGAGAGTGATAGCGAAATATGTGCACAAGACCCTTTACAGTTGAATGAGTGGGAGTTACTCTCTCAAATGGGTCTTTCTAATAATATCAACTTGAATGAGCTTGACATGTTGGGAAAGCGTGATTTTGATAGCAATCACATTTGGGATGAGCATAGTGTTGCTTCACAGTTGCATGTTGAATTTTTTCAGAGAAACAGGATGTCCCGACAAGATATTTTCCCCCCCACAAATCTTTATAACCAAAACTATAGGTTATCCCCTCACAAACAATTGGCACTCTCTCTCATTATAGCCCACTCGACAACTAATTGCTCAAATGAACCTTTGTACATGGTCATACAAGGAACACCTAGAACTGGAAAATCATATCTAATTAGTTGCATAAGAAATGCACTATAAAATTGCAGACGACAAGGAATAAATCCACTCCTTGTTCTCGCACCAACAAGAATCGCAGCATTTAACATTCATGCATCAACTAGACATGCAACACTAAAAATCCCAATTAGAGAAATGAGACCACTACAAGCCCAAACATTGACAACATTCCAAGAAGACATGAAAAATATACAATACATGCTCATTGATGAGATGAGTTTCATAGGCCCGAAACTACTCTTGAAAATTGATAGTAGGTTACGTGAAGCAATGCCACAATGACAACATATTTTCTTTGGTGGTGTCTCTATAATTATAATTGGAGACCTCGCCCAACTTCCACCAGTCATGGACAAACCTATATATGCATCACACACAGTTGCAAGAAATCTATGGCACAAATTTGATACAGTTGTAACATTACAAACAATTTTTAGACAAGATGGTGATGACCCAATCTAGATACAATTTTTCCAAGCATTACAAAACATGCATAATGTAGACCCAATAGAGAATGATTGGAAGTTGTTAACGACTCACACAAACAAACACCTAACCCCAATTGAGCGTGCATAGTTTGACCAAGCAATACATTTATTTGCTACAAATGAACTTGTAGCACTACACAACAAAAAAATGCTAAAGCAACTAAATGTTCCTATTGCACTCTATGTTTCACTCAATACACAATGTAAATATGGTGAGTCTGATAATGATGAACAACTTCCCCAAGAAGTCCTTTTGTGTAGATCTCAACGTGTCATGCTTACAACAAACCTATGGATAGAAGCTAGTCTTGTTAATGGATCTCTTGGAACCGTCAACGATATTGTATATCCCTGTGGGTCTAAGCCCCCAGAACTACCCTCATATGTTTCGGTCATATTTGATAACTACAATGGTCCATCTTGAGATTCTCAAAACCCAACAACTATCCCCATACAACCAATAATGAGAGGCAGTCGTACACAACTACCACTAGCTACTGCATGGGCTATCACTATACACAAGTCACAAGGGCTAACCCTAGATAGGGCCACAATTGATATAGGTAAATCTGAAAGACAAGGCCTCACCTTTATAGCAATCTCCAAAGTCAAATCCCTACAAGGCCTTCGCATAGAACCTGGCTTCACTTTCGAGTGCTTTTGTAAAATGAAAAAGAATCTGTACAACATTATTAGAAAGAAAGAAGAAGCTCATCTACAATTTCTCTCAAAAAAAGTATAGGTATGTGATGTTCCTTCCCCCCCCCTCATTAAATACTTCTATTTATATTTTACACTTCCCTCATTTAAGCCAACCATTTGTTTCTTAACTATTTTCTCTTGTCCTCTTCTATAGGTTCATGTGCGCTCTTCCACAAAATAGAAAATCCTACTGGTCATATATGCAAATACAAAATTTTCTAATCTGCTCTATTGAATATTGTTGCTTTTGTTTCCTTAGAGGACCTACATAGGACAAAGCCTACAAATGCTTTACAATGCACTTTTTTACATTCAATTGTGTTATATACGACAACAACTATTTTGTATTAATTATGCTTTATTGTGTTCAAGGTAACTCATTACTTATTACTTGTTTGGGATTCATATGTGCTTGCTATTCTCCAATCCTTTACATTGTTAAAATACTTTCTCACATGAATTGCTTACAAATTAAATGCCTATCGGCGCTTCCCTTGCACCTCCTTTGGGTGCAAGTGCTAGTTCTAACTCTATTGTCGAGTAGTCACACATATGTTGAAAGTCGACACCCTCGTGGGCCATTGTTTATGCAGCACTCAAAATGTATTATTTACTTGAATTAATTAATTAATGAGTTAGAATAAAAATTATATTCTAATTTTGAATTAATTAATAATTAAAATACATTGTACATTTTCGGTGTTGCACAGATGTTTCACCCTCGTGGAGCGCATTTATTTCAATACTAGTACATACGTTTCTACAAAGATCAAATTTCATTGGCGACTGACAGTTGTTAATGGAATCCATCTCCGCACAAAATATTACTATATCATCAATATGATCATTAAATATATTGTACTTATACTAAAAGTTTACTTCAACTAAACTCCCATGATTATCATCTTTCATCTCTTGAATTACTAAATGTACTCTGAAAATGGGAGTAAATCATAAATGAATACCTAAACCAAGCACAACTTTCATTTTCATATTCGACAATGGGATTCCCCTATCAAGACTTCAAATGTACCAAATTAATAGAAAACTGAATATTAGTATCAAAAATTCATAATCAGATCTATTAACATGTCATTGATTTTTCACTTTCGCTGTCCAGGTTAGGTTATGTCTCTATTAAGCATACCAAGAAAAGAAAATTATTATCTATGTAAAATATCATGATTACTTGAGACATAATAATTATTACAATTGGTATAAAAGTTTTTAAAAAATCAAATATATTTAATTTTAAATTTAGTTGTTGCAAAAATTTTAATATAGTCAGTCAATACATTAATGAATTTCAATCTATTTAATAATAGTTTTCGAATAGCTGGATGCAGCGAGCGGGGTCAATGCTGGAGGTTTTCTCAACCCCGCTCTTTCCTACCAGCGCCTGCAACGAGCGGGGTCACACTGGAAAATTTATTTATATTAATAAAAAACTTTCATGGCTTCAGCCTTTTACCGATCAAATTTTTTTTTTTTAAAAAAAAAAAGTTTTCGAATAATAATTTATTTTAATTGATTATTTATTGTAATGTTGATCTTGCAATGTATGTCATTAGGGCGCTATTTGTGGTGGTGCTAGATGTTTTGGTTTTGGGCTCCTCTTTGACTATCTTCCCTATTGCGAGTATTTTTTCACATTCTAAGAAGATTGGTGTTGGGACTCTCCTAAACATGTTTCCTTTGGCTCCAATCATAAGGCTTTCTTCATAGATGTACTAAAAAAAATCTTGTATGTTACTAATGTAACCAATGTAGTTACTTTTGTAAAAGTGAAAGGTACAATCTTGCCTCTATTCCCTTGTGTTTCTATTGCAGTAGTGATTTCTCTTAGAAAAGTTGTGCTAAAATGTGAATATTATTTTGGTAGACATGGCTTAATTTTTATGTTTTTTAAGTTTTAGCCTTCATTTCCTATGTTGAACTACTAGATTTAGGGGGTTTGGTCTCCTCTTGTTGATGGTAAAATGGAGCCTTATCTTTTAACTAGGGAATCCTTTGAGGGATACTTTGATTCTGAGGGGGATCAATAGGTAGTGCTTGATGGTGGGTCGTGGAGGTGGGATAACATCCCTTCTCTAGTTGTCCCTAGATTTCTTCTTTCAATCATCTGAAAAATTCATTCGATGTTTTGCCAGTGTGGATAAGGTTGCCTTAACACTTGCTTCATTTATGGTATGATGATGCCAACGAAGCTATTGTTAATACATTACACAGATTCTCAAAGATGGACCGCATCACCAATATTTTTAGTAATAACTCCTTTGTCAACAGTTTAATTGAAGTTGATATCTCAAAATCTCTTCCTAGTGAAGTCATTCTATAGGTTAATGATAGACCTTGGTGTTAGCTAGTGGACAATAGAGGAACCCCCTTCCACTACAGACACTATTTTTCTCAAGGAATTTGGCTTCTGCATATTCCAATAGTGCTTGTAGGTACTCTTCCTCTTCCTCATGGAAGAATGTTTTTCATGACCACTTTATTATTTTTGTGATTTTGCTTCTGATGATTATGCTTTACTCTTACCTTAAATTGTCCTCTCCTCTCTACTCCTCCATAGTTAATGCAAAATGTTGAGGATTTAAGGCTAGTTCCTACTCAAATTTCTTCGACTATAATTGCTTCTATACATTTCTAGAAGGCTTTAGAATAACTTGTTGTTTCTAATTGTCAATTTACATCTTATTTCCCCCTACTATTGTTTTCCAAACATTCTCTACTCAAAATTTAGCGGTTCATAATAGTGTTGTCATTCCTTCTAATGTTTATACTCATAATGTTGGTGATACTATTGTCCTTAATGCTTATCATGAATTTATTTTAGTTGACCTCCACTTTATCCTATGTCTCATAATTATTTTTATTATAATGATGGATCTATTTGGATAGTTGTACAATCTAAAAATAAATCTTATGGTAGGATGTTAGATGACAAGAAACAAAGCTACGGTAAAAATAAATGTTTAATATAGTTGGCTCTAGCTCTAATGTTTCTATGTTGCTTACCCTATTTTTCTATATTTCTGAACAATTTTGTTCTAGTTCAAGTGTATATGGTTTTTGTTCAAATGTGTAATGGGTCAAAGCCCTTCCCTAATAAATTTGTTTAAAAAAATATTGTCAATTTCACTTATAGAAATAATGTAGCAAGTTTCTAATGGTTGAAATAGGATTGTCTAACTATAATATATTTGTGTTTAGGAAAATATTGTCAATCAACATTGCTTGACAACATTTTGTACAATGATTTTTTCTCATTTAGTCAAAACATTACATGGTTGTATCCCATATTGATGATCATAAATTTATGATAGTAAACAATCATGTAGCATGTTAGTAGGATATTTCTAGAACGTTATTATAAACAAAGAAATTATTCCCATGTATGTATGAATATGTTATGTCCCTTTGAATCCTAGATTCCTCTACGATAGCTCAATTAAATTTAGTAAATAGTCCTCAAATGCATACCCTAACATAAAAATTAAAATAATTGATATTTTAATTCATTCAAGATATCTAGTAAAAAGGAAAACATAGACCCTAATTAATGGATTTCAATTTATAGTCAAAATATTGATAGTAATGGATTATAGAAAAGTACGATGATTCAAATATACACCCACATACATAAACAAGAAAAAGTATTTAGTCAATTTAACCATGAATTTGAGCTCCTCAGATCCATGAATATGGGAAGTGACAATGGTATGTTAATATTAATAATACAATAGAATAAAATATTTCGCCACTAATCAATGGAAAAAAGGATAACCTAATCGTCATGGGTGTAAAATTTCCAACCTTATAATTTAAAGCCACTTTGCATTGCATCCAGATAAAGTTTGAGTTATATGTTTAAACAAATCAATGAATCAACAATAAAATTACCTCTTTTGAATAGTCATCAATGCAATAGATATATATTAGAACCATACTTATTCCATGACCCATAAGTCCTCTATCCTAATAAACTGAGAACACAAAAGAAAAGTTTCATATTTTGTTAATGCATATTTTTTTTTGTGCCACATAAAATATTGGAATTATATTTATTATAATGATGAAAAAATAATAATGGAAGACAAAAAGATAAACATTAATATATAATTATGATAATCGAGAGAGGTGAGAGATCACATTACTATCTAGGGTATTAGGATAAGCAGAGGATGGAGATGATTTTGATGTAGATGATGATAAATTGATTCCCTTGGCCCCTTGGGTGTGAAGTTTGGCTCTATAGTTTGGTGGGTTGGGAATTTTTGAAGCTACTTAAGGGGATCTCTTTCTTGTTTATGTTTTGAAAGTATTTGTGTGGGTGTTTTTAAATTCATTACTCCTAGATGTGGTTGTTAAGGGGAGAGGGTCTACCCCCCCTTTTTGTATGAGTTTAATTGCATGGATGGTGAGATTAGATGGTCACCCTTGATCCAATAAACAAGCTTCTCAGGCTTTAGTACCTCTCTAGATATTCTAGATAACCTATCCTAGCTTCTATCTTTGGGTGTCCATTTTTACTAGCTTCCCTAGTTTTGTCACTTGGAGGGTGCTATTAATTGAGAGAGGGCTTCTTTTCTCTATTTTTCCTATTAGCCATTTAATCGACTATTCCTAATTGGGTTTTTCCTTGAAGTGTTTTGTTTTTATTTTCTTGATTTATCACATATTTTTATTTCAATTTTATATAATATTGGAGTGGGAGGTGATGTGTTTGATGAATGGTTGTTTTGTGTCCAATTTTTCTTTCCTTCCTTTTATTGGAAAAGCTTGGTGGCTTAGTTTCCCTATGCATATTTTGGGAGTTTTCATTTCTTTCAGGTCATTCATCCTATTTCTGGTGGAAATTATTTGGTGTTGACTTGATGCTCGTAATCATGGGTGTTTGTGTATTTTATCTAATGTGGATGTATGTTTCTTTAGGTTATTTTTTGGGTTCTTTGAGGAGGCTCTTCTTTTGGGGCATTTTTCAATCCTGGTACTAGACCTGGTGATAGGAATACGAGCTAATTTTTTAAGTAGGTGTTCCACTTTTTCCCCTCTCTATATGTTCTTCATATTTCCCTTTTTCTTATTAGTGTTCAGGTTTCTATTGGCTCTTAGTGGTAGTGGGTTTTGTGCTGATGGGGTAAGGGCATTTACAGAGGATGAGTGTTATTATGATTATGCCCTTCTTGTTCATCTCTCTATGTGGGGCTTATTCCATCTTGTGGTTATGATTTTATGTAGTTGGTGGTAGGCTTTCTATTCCAATGCTATTGAAGTTGGTTGGATGTGAGATTTTTTGGGGATGTTCTTTATAGTGCTTTTTCTTTTCTTCTGTCCTTCTTTGTACCGTGTATCTTGGGTGGTTGCAAGAAGTTGAGTCCCACTTTTGGGCAAAAAGTGGAAGTGTTTTCCCTTTTTTTCAAATTTCTTGTCAATTGATGTCTAAATTTGAGACACTTAGAGATTGAATCTCAAAAAAATTTAGTAATATAAAATGTAGTTCTCAGAGTCTACTTTTCAAATATGTAATTTATTTAAATACCCACATGGTATAAATTACTTTTTAGTAGGAATGTTTAAAAACCATGTTTTCAAAATGTTGTTTCTAGGACCATACCATAGTCATGTACGAACACCATATTTGACGTAAATAAATGGTTTTTTGTAAATCCTTCTAGGGAAATATACCTAAGACACCAAATATTAGTCAACATATTTTTCCTAATTTTTTAATTGAATATATTTTTTTTAATTAATTTGTAATTGACTATAAAATACATTTTCAAAACCTCTGGTGTACAGACACCATAATTTGATGAGAATTTCATATTTTTTCAAATTTTTTTTTTTTTTTTTTTATCTTCAAAAGAATTGTATCTAGATTGGTCTCATATAATTTATTTTCCAAGAAACCTAAAAATAAAAAAGTTATTAACGTTTTAGTGAACCTTTCTATTTTACGTTTAGGTACCACTTTTAACTAATAAATAATGAAAAAATAGTAAAAATAATCACATCACTATGAAATTTACATTTTGAAATCAAGAGAGTGAGAACTCTAATGGGTTTTTTTTTTTTGTAAAATGATACGATCGGGAAGGCCCTCAAAAATTATGGCAAGGCAGAAATCTGGCATTCCAGTGCCTTAACCAAATTTTTGGAGGTCAAGGCATAGCCTTGGTTCTACCAAGCCTAAACCAAAATGAATTTGAAATGAAATTTGAGGTGGATGTGTGCTTCCCGCTCATGTCTTAAGAAATGGGCGCCCATTTTTTGAATTTACGATTATAAAAAATAAAAAATATAGAAACGAGCACCCTTTTTTTGAATTTAGGATCAAGTGCCCAAACCTAAAATGGGTGCCCGTTTCGAGTGACATCTCTCATTTCTAAAAGACTTCCGCTGAATTGTCCCCCAACTCCAAACTCTTACCCTCTTCCTTCCTATAGAGTTATCTAGCTATTTTAGCAGGCATATATTTTTGGGTTTTTGGTTTCCTAATTATTCAATTTGAGGAGTTATTTAAGACTTATTTTGTTGATAAAAATATCTTTGATGATTTTGGCCAATTTCTATTCCTCCTTTTGTGCCAAGTTTCCTACACTTTGGTGTTTTCCTTCTTGGAATAGGTGTCATTTGGCTATTGGTTGAAATTTTATTGGGTGTGGTTGGGTATGATAATTTTAAGAGGATGGAATTTGATGTGCTCAAACCCTTCCTCATCCTCTCTCTTTGTTGGGTCCCTTATGTCTTTCTATTTTTCTCTTTGATATGTTCTTGGCTCTTGGTTACAAGTTTGTGGCATGTAAAATGATGTGGGTGCTTTGGAAGGATGGGATTTATTGTGTTCATTGCAGTCCCCCTCCCTTATCTATTATTGGCATCATTTTCCTTATTGGCACTTTTTAGTGTAGTAGGTATCTAGTTTTTGGTTGTAATATTTGTGGGGGAGTTGGGGTGTGATTTTGTGTTGATGTGTTAGTTCCCTCTCCCCTCCCTAACCTTTACTGGGGTTCTTCCCTTCTCATTTGACTCTCTATGATGGGACTCGTCCATCTTGGTGTTAGAATTTTGGTAGGTGTTGTTAGGTTCTTGGTTGAAGTGTTATTGTTCAGGTCGTTGGATGTGATATTTTTTGGAAAAGTGATTTTTTGTTCATTTTCCTTGCTTCCTTTCTTCTCTATATTAGGTATTTTCATTCTTGCAATTTTTTGTAGCTATTTTAGGAGGAATCTATATCTAGGTGTTTGGTTTTCTGATTGTACAATTTGTGGAGTTATTTGGGACTAATTTTCTTGAGAGGAAGATCTTTGATGATTCTGGCCCATTTGAATTCCTCCTATGCTAGGTTTCTGACACTTTGATTTTTTATTTTCTTGGAAGAGGTGTAGATTAGTTCTTGGTTGAAGTTTTATTGGGTTTTTTTGGGTGTGATAATTTTAAGAGCATTCGCTCAAATGTTTTCACCCCATTCCATATCCTCTCTCTTTGCGAGATCCCTTCTTCCCTATGCTTTTTCACATTCATATGTGCTTGGATCTTGATTGTAGGGTTCTAGAATATAGAAGGATATGGGGTTTTTTGGGAATATAATTTTGTGTGCTCAATTCTTTTCCCGTCCCCTCTCTATTTTTTATGTTATTTTCCTTCTTGGATCTTTCTAGTGTATTTGGTAGTTAGTTTTTTATTTCAATGTTTGTGGCGGAGATGGGGTATAAGTGTGCATTGATGTGTTTATTCTCTTTCCTCCCCTTTTGTTGTGGTAGGTTTTTTCTTCTATTCTAGTATCTTCTCGCTTAACTACATTTCCTATAGAGGTAGAGTTCTATGTGGATAAGATGACTTTTCTCCTTGGTTTTCCTTCTCTTGTGTTTTCCTCTCAAATGGTATTAACTTCTATTGATGTAGAGTGCAGTAATGTAGGTGAATATTTTAAATCGAGATCAATTTTTCTTTGATGAAGGTTGGGGGAGACTTTCCAAATTCATTCTTTATGTCTTTTATATCTTCCTCTTTGGCCCTTGGTTTTCTTAAGTAGATTCTTTTTTTCTTGGTTATGGGAGTTGGGTAAAAGTACAAAGTTGTCTCGTAGTAGAGGACAAACGATAGGTTTAGGATGAAGGTACTTTTGGTTAGATAATATATGGATAAATGTGTGTGGCACATACATGGGGCCATGTGGTGTCGACATGGCAGACACGTATCAACTAAAACTGGTCCAACCAAACAAGTAAATTGAGTAAATATAAGCGAAATATGTTACATCAATGAAGAATTAGTGCATATATATTCAGGGAGGTTTAGCCGAACCTGGTTTGGCAAAACTAGGTCCGGCCAAAACTAGTTATGTGGCATCCCATGTGGTATCCAAATAAGAAAAAATTGTATCATTGAAAAATTTCTCACTTGTGTAGCTCATTTCTCCATCAAAACTTAACTTTATTTAAAAAATAAAAATACCCTTTGGTAGAGCTTGGAGTCAAGATTATTGTCATATAATTTATATATTGTTTTCAATAGATCTAATATATTCTAATTTCAAATCACGGCAAGTAGGTATTTTAACATTGTAGAAGACGTTGCTTCAAAAAAAGAAAAAAATAGTAAATCACATCAGAAATTTTTTAAAATTAGATTTAACACTAAGTGAGAGAGTCGTCTTGAAGAATATGGAATTTTCTTTCTAAATGGTGTATGTTTGATAAGGAAAATTTGGCAGGAGATGAAAAGCATCAATTTTAGGTAAGTTTCACTTTGAACATTTATAACATATAAATATACATCGAAAACCAATCTTTATATTTTTATGCATCAGCTATACATGTCAGCTAAAACATATTTTGAAATCAGAGGAAAAAATATTATTTACATATAG